>OVBA01009667.1:0-10173 GCA_900406435.1 Lepidium aucheri | reverse complement strand
TTAATGTTACTAAACAAGAGGTGAGAAGCACCTAAGTCAATAAAACGAGAGCTAGTCGGTTTGTGAGAGTATGAAAAGCTTATTCTAAGTTCTTTATCAACTTAAGGTTACTAATCATGTGGTGGCCTTTTTACCCTTCCACTTGTTTGGTATGAGATGTTGATGGAGAATCCAACACTTTTCATTTGTATAGCCCAATATTGCATTGATCACACACCATACTCTTCCTACGATTTTACATGTACAGCACACTATTTGCTGAACTGAGCTCCACACAATTTTTAGTAAAGAATCTAAGATACCCTATTCTTTTTACTAAAACCCCATCAACATTAGCTACGTCTACATTCTCTACAACTAGTTATAAGTTCTCTATCAACTTAAGGTTACAAATCATGTTGTGGCCTTTTGATCCTTCCACTTATTTCGGGTCACAATCGGACACGACGGTCTGTGGGATGCCATGTAGACGTATGACTTCTTGATTAAACAAGGTCATGATTCGGGTTGCATCGGTACACTTGTCACATAGAATGAAATGCACCATTTTGGAAAAACAATCCAACCACGACTAGAATCTTGTCCCTCTACTGGTACATGGGTAGTCTTAATACAAAGTCCATAGAAACACCTACTGACCCAAAGGGGTGTTAGGGATAGAAATAGGCATATATAAACCATGAGGATATGACCTGGATTTAGTGGTTAGGCATGCGATGCAACGCTTGTAGTGTATGGTGATGTCCCACTTCATGTGCGTCCAAAAGAAATGTACCTTGAGAAGGCTTAGCGTCTTCTTGACTCCAAAATGTCCCATGAGTCCTCCTCCATGAACTTCAGTCACGAGTACCTCCGTGATGGATCCTTGAGGGATGCAGAGCCGCCTTTTCATGAAGATAAACCCGTCATAGAGATAGAAATCTTTGTACACACCTTGGCTGCAATCTTCAAAAGCCTCCTTGAAATCGGCATCATCAACATACTGAGTCTTAAGATATTCAAACTCAATACCTTAGCCTCCATTTTATTAATGAGGGCTTGTCACCTTGAGAGTGTGTCCGCGACTATGTTCTCCTTGCTCTTCTTGTACTTGATCATGTACGGGAAGGTTTCTAGGAAACCGAGCGAACGTGCATGTCTCTTCTTAAGGTTGATCTGGCCTCTTAAGTGTTTCAATGTCTCATGGTCCATGTGTATCACGAACTCTTTGGCTAAGAGGTAATGCTGCCACATCTCCAACGAGCGGACCAACACATAGAGTTCCTTGTCGTAAGTTGGTAGTTGAGGGTTGCTCCACTAAGCTTCTTGCTGAAGAATGCTACCAGTTTCCCTCCTTGTGGCAAGACAGCTATGATCCCAAAACCTGAAGCATCACAATCAACTTCAAAGGTTGGATTAAAATCAGGTAACTATAATACTGGGGGCACGGGTCAGATTATCCTTGAGCCCTTGTATTCTTCTTCTTAACAGAGACCCCAATTGAAAGGCACGTCCTTCTTGATGACCATAGTGAGTGGTGTGGCTATGGTGCTGAAATCTCTTTCAAACCGATGGTAGAAGCTAGTGAGTCCGTGAAAACTACGGACATGTTCGATGGTTGTTCATGTGGGTCATTCTTGATTTGCCCTTATCTTCTCTTGGTCGACTCTAAGACCTGTACCACTTACAACAAAACCTAGAAAGACAACCTCATCAATACAAAAGATGCACTTCTTGAGATTGGTGTATAGTTCTTCCTTTTAGAGAGTACTCAAGACCATCTCAAGATGTGTGATGTACTCGGCTAACATCTTACTGTAAATAAGGATGTCATCAAAATAAACTACAACAAACTTTGAGATATAAGAACGTAGAACCTGGTTCATGAGGCGCATAAAAATACTAGGCACGTTAGTAAGTCCGAATGGCATGACTAACCATTCCTAGAGGCCCGCTTGGTTTTGAAGGCCGTTTTCCATTTGTTGGCTTCCTTTATCCTTACTTGATGGTAACCTCTCTTGAGGTTGATCTTTGAGAAGATCACGGCTCCACTTAGCTCGTCTATCATATCATCCAAATGGGGAATCGGATGTCTATACTTGACCATGATGTTGTTAACGGCTCGGCAGTCCATGCACATTCTCCACGATCCGTCCATCTTGGGCAGTAGTAAGACTGGTATGACACAAAGATTGAGGCTTTGCTGAATATAGCCTTGTCCATCAACTCTTGAACTTGCTTCACAAACTCATGGGTTTCCTCGGGATTCATGCAATATCTTGGGCGATGGATCAATGGAGCTCCAAGCACTAGATCAATCTGGTGCTTGATGCCATGTATTAGTGGTAGCTGGATAGGATTTTGTCCGGAAACACATACTTGTACTTGTCAGGTAGGGCTATCATTCTAGCTGGTAGTACAGTGTCCTCTTGACCTGTAACAAAACAATCCTTAAAGATCATGAGTATCACCTGCTCTTCTCTAGTGATAGCTTTAGAAAACTTATGTGAATAGATGTAAAAGTTGGTACATTTTACGTTGGTTTGCTTTGATTGCTTAGCTTGAATCTCACGGACTTGAGTCAATGTCAAGGGGGCAAGTGTATACTTCTCGTTCTCGTGAATCAAGGTGTATAGATTGGTTCAGCTATCATGATGTACTTCTTGGTCGAACTGCCATGGTTGTCCGAAAAGTACATGGCTACCTTGCATAGGGACAACGTCACAAGTTACTTGGTCATGGTATCGTCCAATGCTGAATAGAAAGGTAACTTGCTCGTCTACACTCACTTCGGACTTGTCATTTAGCCAACAAAACTTGTACATATATGGGTGTCTGGTCTTTTGAAGCTTTCGCTTCTCGACCCTGTACCTGCTTGCCACATTAGTACAAGAACCACCATCAATGATCAGATTTCATATCTTAGCGTGGATGGTGCAACGGGTGTGGAAGATGTTATCCCATTGAATCAAGTCTTCAGAGTCGAAAAAGGTACTAACTACCTATTGGATGACTAACGACTCCCCATGCTTTAAAAGCTCTATTTAAGGGTTGGCGTAGTTGGTTCTTCTTCGTCTGGTTTGTCTTGTGACTCATATCCGCCATCAGCTCTGAGTATCATGACTCGTTTGTTGGGGTAATCTCGTGCCACATGTTCTCTCCCTTGACACCTAAGACAAGTTATATCATAAGTACGAGAGGATTCAACAACTTTTGGTACCTCAATTGGCTTTTATGAATTAGTTGTCGGCTTTTTCAATCGGGACTCAATCTCAAACTTCTTTGGTGATGCTTTTACAGCGTTGGTTGCAGTCCAAGTAGTCTTTGGCTTGGCAGTTTTCTTTTTTTGATATGTTGCACGGCTTGAATGGCAAGGCGCAAAACCTCATGAAGATCATAGTAAGGGTTCCTCTCTACTTTGGCCGTGATCCACTCATTCAACCCACTGATGAATTTCACCATAAGTGCTTCCTCTGAGTCTTCTACTTCAAGCCAATTCTTCAACAGCTCAAACTTGTCAATGTATTCTTCAACGCTCTTGGATCCTTGAGCAAGTTGCCCGGTATGTACCGGCGAAGCATAAGGTGCTTCATCTCATTCCAACAATCAATCTGCCTGGTAGGGTGGCCTCTTCCGTCAACTACTTCTCTTTCCAACCATGTGAGGGATCCTTCAGTGAGTTGTGTTGTTGCAAAACCAAGTTGTTTACGGATAGGATATTCATAACACTCAAAGATGTTATCTAACCATCGTTTCCAATCCAGGTATGCTTTTGGATTAATTCGTCAGGCAAATGTTGAAGCCATGAGTTTTGGATCATTGAACAAAAATGGGCCATCTATGTCTCGACAACTAATAGCTTTAGTGTCTCAGTGGTTTTGCAAAACCGGATCCGTGACTGGTCGCATGCACTATGCGGCTCTCCTCCTATAGGAAGCATTCCGGGTATTGGTCCAGGTCTTGCAGATAATGATGTTGCTGATACTCATGTCGGGTGGTACGTGTGACTAGTGGGATGGATTGTTCATCCGAATTGTACTCGAACCGATCCTCTTCTAAATCGTCCGTGTAGTTAAACCGCAAGTGGTTTGGTTGGATGTTTTGTGCGATCGTGTGTGTTGTTTTTTGAGTATCTTGTGGTTTGCCTGGTCTTGCTACAGGTGGTGGTGCTTGCTCCAAACAATCCCTGCGCTCGTTCATCATGGTGATTTGTGTTTGGATGTTAATATGCGCATTCGTGAGTCCGGTAAGCTGGTTCACGGTCGGAGCTGCTCCATCTTTCTTGGACATTGTTACCTCGACAAACACAAAGCAAGAAAATGGCTAAGTGTTAGTAAAAAGTCTCACTGGAACCAATGATTTCAAATAAGGAAACTTGGTTCAAATCAAGTAAGAGAACTCGGTTTAAAGGCGAGAAACCAAATTAAAAATGAGATCAATAAGCAAGAAAAGCCGAAAGCAAGAAAAGGAAAGAAGGACTCGGATAAAAGAACTAAGCAGAATGCACGGATTGGTAAATAAGGAAACAAAAATCAGATCGGACCACAATAATTAGTACGCGGAGAATTGTAAGGAAACATAGATTTGGTCCACAGTATTAATCAAAATGTACAGCAAAATCAATATGGCAATAACACCCTAAACAAAATTGAAAGTAAATAATCGGATCAAAACTTATGCAAAAATTAAGAACACACAAAGACCACAATAAGAACAACAAACATAAGCTCAGCAACGAATCAATTTTTACGGTTTTTCTTGTTATAAAAATGAAACTAACAACCTAAACAGCACTCGGGAACGATAAATCTAGAGCTTGGTGACTACTAGAGCTATAAATCCAAAACACAATCCTAGAAAACCTCTTGGTTGGCAAGATAGAAAACAAGAAAGCGCCTGCCAATTGGAGATTTCGTGCTCGTAAAGAGTCAGAATTTTCTATTTGTTCGTAGAATTGTTATCTTGAACTCGGGAACATGAAGTTGGAATCGCTAGTAATTTTTGATCATCATGCCGATCCCAGTGGAATTCATGATCATGGGGTGCAAAATGCAGTCGGAAATAGACCGATTTTATACCACCATGAATTTCCTTCATGCAGGAATAGTGAGTTATCAATGCCCCACAACTCTTTCAATTCGCTGTCGCCGTAACAAATGGTCAATTTATTGATTTATGGGCGAACGATGGGAATTGAATCATAATTGTGCCGTACTAAAGTAACCTTAGATAGTGAAAGTTTTATCAGATCGATACCATGAGTTCATTTCCTTTGTGCACCTCCCGCTATTGTTCCCTTCTAAAACAAACTCCACTTGAAGAAAGAATAGAGAAAAGAGGATGAGAAGGAACGATAATGAGTGACACCGTAGAACTTTTCAGCTCTGATACCAAATGATAGGGGCCTCGGTGGTAGAAGGCTAAAAGGGGATTTTGAAAATCCAATCTTGGTGAATCCAGATTGAAGAAATCGTGTAAGATGGAAGTGTTTAAACAAATACCACAAAGGATGGTAAAGAAATCTTTGATGAACTCAATTCATTCAGGACTTGGGATCCTCACAAGCCTCAAACTCGTCTCTCAAACTCAAGTCCTCAAAGTGTGAGCGAGAGCTAGGTTTCTTTCTAGACAAAAACGTTTATTTTTGTTAATTTCGCAAAGCAAAGCAAAGTAAAGTCTCTTAACGAAACAAAAACAACCAAAAAGAGAAAGGAGTGGTACAACACTCTATCAAAACGAGAACGTAATACAAAAAAATGAAAACGCTAACCACTCCAAATTAAGTATGTTAACCACATGGTTCGGTAATTATACTTGCCATTTGAACCAATGAACCTAGACTTGAAAATATAAACTAAGGCTGGTAAATGCCGTTGGTACCTCTAAAATATTAATTGAAAAACACGCACGCACCTGGGCATTGCGCGCAGTCGAGGAAAAGCTTCCTTGAGGATTCCCGCAGTACAGTCTGTGGTCGGCCATGAGCTTTCCACAGTACATACTTAATAGTTCTATCTGGGCTATGGGTTCGACTAGGTTGAACAGATATCTGATGGCTTCAACGAACTTGTCCAAGATAGCTTTTGTCTTGTCTCGTGTGTCAGCACTTTCACATATGACCGGTACTAGTTGAATGGCTTCCGTCAGAATGGTATTATGGTCAATGGCCTCATCAGTATTTTAATGCAGTAACTCTTGGGAATAGGATAGAACTTCCATCAAGGAGCGGTGAAGTAGCCAAAGAGAAAGAGTTTGTCGATGATGATGTTCTGGTTTTGGAAGAAGTTCCACTAAATGTGAGCAAGAAAGTAAACTTTTATCAAGAACCAATGAAGGAAAAAGATGAAGTTGTTGAAGCGGCGAGGTCTTAAATTCCACCACCCTATGAGCCTAAGTTACCTGTTTCGGGGCGTTTCAAAAAATAATTGCTGGCTAAACAAAACTAGAAGTTCTTGCAACTCATGGATGATGTGAAGGTCACAATTCCATTGATGGATGTGGTAAACGATAACCCACATACTCAAAACTCTTGAAAGATATGATCTCAAACAAGAAGAAGTTGGAAGAGGGTATACAGAAGGTTAGTCATGAATGTAACTCTGTAATCACTCAATCCATGCCAACAAAGCTTAAAGATCCAAGAAGCTTAACCTTTCCGAGTCCCATTGAGAATAGTTAGCATGGATGCTTGACTTGGGACAACATTGAGAAGCTCGTAAACCATTGGGATGAAGAGAAAGGTGAACTCCAACTCATGGATATGGCGAAGATCTCTAACAACAGTAAGCTGCCCGCGACCAAATAGGCAATAATACAATTAATAATGATCCCTCTAATGAACCCAAAGCACCAAAGGTGGATCTTGAAAAAAAAACATAAGAGCTAGAGCATGACAATACTTGTGAAAATTGTGTGGAGGTCGAGTGCATTGAAGGTACAAAGAAAACCTTACTTCTTGTGAATGAGCTCCTAAGTAAGAAGCAAACGCACGTGCAACCCATTATCAAGCTAGAGAAAAGGGTAGAAAGCCCTGAGAAAAAACAAGAGAATCTCACTGAAAAGAACTACAAAGAAGGTGACGAACGAGATCTCCAAAGGCACAACCATCTAGAAAGCATTTTGGTATAATCTCAACCAAATGATTGTGTATATATGATCCATGGAAGATACCATTTGGGGAGATTAGAGTGAAAGCGTTTGAGGGCTGGTTATATGATGAATATGATCCTGGATATCAAATGACAATCCATACTCCTCACTAAAACAGTGAAAGGAAAGTCAAGGGAGAGACATCAAACAAGCTCACTTTGGAGGCAATCACATGATATCCTTGTAAATACCATTTTATTTTTCAATGTTTTGCTTCATGTTGTTGTGTGCTTTGGTGTGTGTGCTTTGTGATGGATTTCATCTAGGAAGCTTAAGAGGTTGAGCAAGGAATTGAGTCAGGAGAATTGAACTTAAAAGGAGGAGAACATATTGGAATTTTGACCATTAGGTCAATGGATCAATACCAACGCAAGGGCACAATAGGTTCAGGATCGTTAAAATGTTGACCAATAGGTCGAGAGTTCTGGTCGACGTTCCCTAACGCAAACCGTAGGATAATACAGGGTCGACCATTTGCTCGACAAGATCGAGTCAGGAAAATTAAGCCACCGGACATGTTCTAAAAGGCATGTAAGTCGATCAAATGGTCGAGGGTCCTTACCCGATGTCCCTACCACGACCCCAAGCTCTCGACCTCATTTTCTACGGGATACTTTCTAGAAGACAACATAGTCTGCCTTACTTTCAACCACACCAGCCCGATCGCACACAAACTAGATGTCCGGTACACCCTAATGTTGACCATTCACCTGACCAACCCCACTTAATTCAACAACCACCCCATATGAGAAACTCATTCCATCAACCCCAAACTCGATCCGGTAGGGTCGATGACCGATCCAAGGAATCTTCATTCCTTAACAAGGTACCAAATTCACCAACTTTGTACATAGTCTTCAATTTTCTTATGAATTTTTGTTTTGCTTTGTTGATTACTCTCTTTCTTGTCTTTACTTTCTCACCGAGACTATGACAAGTATCTCTGGGGGAGGGGATATGTTGGTTACTAATGTTCATTTGAGTAATTTTGTTTTTCTATTTTCTTCACTCTAAGATGTACATTTTATTTTGCATGAAAATTTTCTAAATGTCACAAAAAAGCATCTAGTTGCATTATAATTTTTCAAGATTGAGTCTTTAGAAGCATTTAGGTTTGCATCATTGTTTTCATATTCGGTTTTGGGAATTCTCTTGCTTGAATTGAACAATTTTGTTATGTTATCGGCTAGTGACCATTGTGAGCTCTTTGAGTCAGAGTTGTGCCCTTTAGAAAGTTGATAAATCATTAACCCGGAATTCCTATGCTTGCGTAATGTCTTGAAAAAACTTGAATTGATTTGTTTAATTGAAGTTAAATTACTGATTTATGACCTAGAGATACATTGTACGCTTTTCTTCTTTGAGTTTAGCTTGGCAACTAACTAAGGTGACTCTTCTTACAAATACAGTTCATTCAATGATGTCTAAAGTGAGTGGAAAATGTTTGTAAACACGTAATTTTTGTATCTCACCGAGAAAGGTTGGAGCAGGACATGAAGCAACCCTCACATGTTTGTGGATCCTCAAAAAGGATTAGAAGCAAAACTTCTGATCGGTTGTGGATCCTAAAACCAATGTACTTTTGCTAAAACTTAACCAAAACAAGAAATGATAAATGTGCTTAATTGAATTAAGTTTTTCTATGCTCAAGGAAGTTGAATCATATTTTCTTTGATCTCAAGTCCCTTAGGAAGCCTTCGCCTTTATAAATAAGGAATCAATTCAAGAGCCTAAATTGGTTTAGGTTGTAGGATTTTCCAGAATTGGATGCTAAGTGATACAATTCTATTGAGGTCTTTCTAAGAGGATAGAGATTCATATGTGGGTTAGGGTCTTAGCTTAATGGGTTGTTTGTTTTAAGGTGAAGTATTCTCTTTGTTTTGCAAACCTTTTCTTTGGTCTTGTAGTTTGTTTGCTTGAGGACAAGGAAAAGGCAAGTTCAGGGGGAGTTGATATATGTGAATATTATTCTAGTTTTCATTGTGATTTTGAATCATTCATATAGGTTGCATTTGATCTCATTTTAGATAGCATTTTTTATAGTTCATGCATTAGAGTTTTAGGATCATACATTTGCATATTTGCCTGTTGAGAACCTTGACCACTTTGGTTGTGACAATGCGTTTGGTGAAGCATTCCGATGAACGGAATTCGCTGAATGTTGGAAAGAAGATAGCCATAAAAGTCAGCTTTCATTTGGTGGTGGTTTGAAGGTATTTGGACAAGCAGTTAGAAAGATACAACAAATTTACTCAACATAGGTCATTCTGCCACGAAAATTACATTTAAGCTCTCGGGTGCAAGGATCATCAACCCCTAGCTCGTCCCAACCACCTCTACATACCAACGAGGCATGGACTCACTCTGGATGATCAAAAGCTTGACCTCCAGGTCTTCCCTTGAAGCCCGATGGATCAAACACACGAGAAGCCTTCCGGATTATGCAAGAGTCGACCTCTACGTCAATTTTGAGGGCTCGATTTGCAAACCAAGGATTGCCACTTCTGGATGTGCAAAGGGTCAACCTCCAAGTCGACACCAGAAGATCGACCTCAGCAACACACATTTTTAATTTGAGTTATCTGACCCGGTGTGTCCCGAGTTGACCTGGTTCCATTTTTAAAAGACATTTATCCTAATTTTTGTGACTTATCCAATCTTCTAAGCTTGTTTTGGAGAGAGTTTGAGGAAGAATACTAGAGACCCACTTCGATGATCCTCTTGGATTGTTTCTTTGAATATTATTGAAGAATCTCTTTATCCTATTTCTACTCTATATCATTATGTTCATCTTTCTATCTTTTGTTTTGTTTTCTATTGTTATGAATTTTGAGTAGTCTTTGGATGGGTTGATGGTTAGGTAATCTAGGGTTAGATGATTCAATTTTGATGCTTAGGTTGTTAGATTCCATTATATTAGGTGATCTTAATGTTAGATTTGAGTGGCCATTTGAATCTAGATGCTAGGAAGTTTCATGTTTGAGAGGTGTTCGATGAAATTCCTGAAAGACCTTTTTATGAGCTTTTTCCATTAACCTTCGTGAG
>OVBA01009665.1:0-10175 GCA_900406435.1 Lepidium aucheri | reverse complement strand
AAACATGTTTGCTGATGTATTTATAAGGTGAATTTTTGTGTTTTGTTTGTTGTGACTTTGCTGGCTTTTTTTTGTCAACACTTTGCTGGCTTTATGAGTTAGTATTTCCTTAAAATGAGTAAACAAATTATTAAAAAAAAAAATTATCAAAAAAAAAACAAATAGATAAAGCCAGAATCTCTGAATTTATTTAGTCTAAATAAAGAGATGGTGAATTAAAATAAAACAGAATGACATTGGCGATTTCCAGCGTGTGTCTCTTCTCTCTCATGATGAGAATTCTAAAGCAATTATCAATTTTCAGCAAGTGCTCTACAATCGTTTCTGATTTCTGATTCAAAATTACAAATCTGAGCATGTGATTTAATCTTACCTATCATGAATCCGATAAGGATTTCGCTGAAGATTTGGTTGATTCTCAGATGTTATCAGGTTCAGGATTCTAGTAGGATCCTCAATCAAACTTCAGTATCATGTTTGACATTAATATGCAAGTGTAAGAATCAAGTTTCTTAATTTACGCATATATATGTTTATCTAGGCTTGATGCTTTATCTATTTCATTATTATTCTCCGCAACTGATTTGGATTTCATTACAGTTGGCTCAATTGTATAATATCTCCCAAAAGAATCAAAGATTGATACAGTTATGCCTCGTAATCAGGGTGTATCTGCAAATCACGATTAAGTTATTCAGCATGATATGGTCTTGGCTGACTTGTTTATCTATATATGGTTACTGTCGAACCTAATGGTTTAAGTGGTGATTTGGCCTTGCTCTATTCAGATATTTATAATGTGGGTTTAAATCATAAAGATAAAAACATGATCGATATGTCTTTGAATATTAAGGAACAAAGTATGAATATTACTTTTATCTATGGGTGAACCAAACCAAAGTCTAAGAGATCATGTTTGGACACATATAGGCATTATTCGTGATTCACCTTGATTAGTTATTGGAGATTTCAATGAGTTATCCGGTAACCATAAAAAATAAGGAGGGACGATAAGACATGCAAACTTCTTCTTGTCTTTTAACCAAATGATTCATGTTTGCAGTCTTATTGAATTTCCAAAATTGGTAATTTATGGTCCTGAAGAGTGGTATGAAATAACGGTATAGTTCATTGTATCCTAGATAAGACTTTCGGAAATGAAGGCTGACATGAATTATTCCCGATGTCCGAAGTGGAATATCCATACATGACTGGCTAGGATCATCATCTCATTGTGGGAAAGTTTAATGATCAAACTTTTCGACGAAAACACCAATTCATCTTTGACAGAAGATAGATTGGGAGATATGGTTTCAAGGAAACTATTAAGAAAGGCTAGAAAGGCCTCTCATGTCGTCGGAGAATATTGTTTACAGGTAAAATTAAAAATTGTAGACAAGAAATTTCATGCTGGTGAATAAGAATATTCTGTCAAGATGGCAGATAATTAATTATTAATTCACAGAAGGCACTCGAAGAATTAGAAAATGATAATTCTAAGAGTTCTACCGAAATTTTTAATGCCAAAATGGAATCAAAAAAGGTATATGCTGATGAAGAATTTTATTGGAAACAAAAGAGTAGAAATAAGTGGCTCAAGGAGGGCGACGAGAACACTAAATTCTTTCATGCCCAAACAAAACAAAGACACGCGAAAAACAAAATTATTAGTATTACAGATATTGGTGGGACCTGGGTAACTCAAGAAAATGAGATTCTAGGGGAAGTTTGATGTGTGTGATTTTTGATGGTTTTATAGTCTTGTTTTAGGTAGTATTACATCCGTTTGGATAGATTTTCCGTTTACTTAGGTCTTTTTAGGTTTGTTTTGCTTTCTTTGCATTTGCATTTGGAGTTTAGAGTTTTATCTAGGAAAACGAGCAAAAAGGAGCTAAAACTGGAGCTAAGGACAATTGGATCAGCTACTAGGCGAAAAAGATCGTGCAAACTCGGTTCGCTACCTCGTGGATCGCAGGGCGAGGACTGCTCGAAATGCTCAGAAAAAGATGTCTCAGTCACCAGTCTCAACCTATCTGCCACGAGGGAAGATAAATCTATTACACTCAGACCATCCACTCAGTCTCAACCCCCGAGGACAAAGACAAGAACCACTCCTCGGTGCCCAAGCTTGCGCAAGGACTCCGAGGGCAAGATTCCATGTTGACCGACATAGATTGGTTTGACCATTAGGGTTATGCAAATGATCCTAGAAATACCCTCTAATCTCTCTCTTATCATTTTTATCTGATTTTAGCAGAAAAACTCTCTCTATTTTATTGGTGTTTCTTTTATGCTTGTTTAAGGTACTCTTTATGATTATGCATTTAAGTTAATGAATTAAGTTTGATCTTCATCTTTACTTTCTACTAATTTATTTTAAGTTCTTTATGTTTATAGAATCTAGATCTACCCTACTCCTCCGCACTCAATCCATGAGGCGCGAGTAGATCCGTGTGGATATCGAGGATAGGGTGATCGGAGGTAAATCTGTTGATTCCCTCGCCGTTCTAGCCATGATCTGAACTCCGATCCCTTCTCACATGGCTAAGCTTAATGTAGATCTCTCCATGATCAAGAGAGATCTGATTTGGGCTGTGACCAAATGTCATGTGAGTGATGGCTTGATCCGCCGAAGAGAGATCTAGCATGTGGGTCAGCTGTTAGACGAGTTGGACTTAGCTTAATGCTTCTGGTTTGGTTTGATTGCGACTAGTGCTGTAATGGATCATCCGATCCGGTTAGGGGTCTTCACCGTGAAAACGGGTTGATCTAGTCTTGTCCCGGTCTAGGGATCGCTCAAAAGAGTTCGACGAGTTGGGATCAGCGAGTTTATCGCTGATCAACCTCCTTGTCCTTTAGCTCTATGCCTTTAACCTTATTTCTATCTTATTGCAATTGTTGTGCTCTATTTTTAGGTTATTTCTCTGTTTTGATCATTTAAATTATGTTCTTATTTTGTCTTTTAGTGTAATTTGTCATATTGTCTAGTTTGCAAGCTCACTTAATATCATAGCCTATCATAGTGACAGAATGGTAGGTTGCTTGAACTAAGATCTAGTAGTAGGTAGGTTGTTTAAAAGCATCTCTAAGTATCTGGTTCGAAAATTCTCATTTACTTACCACTATGCTCAATTGATTTGATAGAAGTAGCAATAACTCTTTTATCAAATTGGCGTCGTTGCCAAATCGGATTTGCTTATTCGAATTTATCGTTTACTAGTCTTAGGATCAGGTTGTGTGTTACTGATATAATAACTTGTCTGTGTTTCACTCAGCTTGGATCTATAAGGACCAAGCTCTAATTCTATTGAGGAGTCATTGTTTCTGTCCTTGCATGCCTCGCAGGTACTCCTCGATAGCCGGACGCGAGGGCACCAAAAACAACCTAAGCTCAACCTCTGTACTCGCTGCACAACCTCGAGTTTAGGGAACTTCATACTCCTTGTTCCCTGTCCTCGATATGGCTACTTCATCGGAAGATGAGTACACTGATCAAGACAACTCTGACGTTCCTGAGGAGACACCACCATGGATGATAGGCGCAGCGGATAAACCAAAGACATCCTATCTGCGTTACGGAATCACTCCACCACCTGTGCTGAACCAAACTTTTGAGATCAAGGGCAGCCTCATTGCTATGTTCTAACGAGTTAAATTTCATGGACTTCAATGCGAAGATCCACTTGAACACCTTGATGAGTTTGAAAGGCTGTGTAGCACCACCCAAAAAGACAGATTAAGTAATGATGCACTTAGACTACGGCTGTTTACGTTTTCACTCGAGGAGAAAGCACAAAATTGGGAGAAACATCTACCTCCTGGTCAGATCACGTCTTGGGCCGAGTTCAAGAAGGTATTCTTGAACAAGTTCTACTCACCTTCACGCCCAGCAAAACTATGCACAACAATCTTCCACTTCACTCAAAAGCGCTCGGAGAGTTTTCCGCACGCATGGGAAAGATTTAAAGACTATGTTGCCCAATATCTGCATCATGAATACACAACTGAGTCCTTTCTCAGCACTTTCTACCAAGGGATCAAGTCGAGGTTTCGAACTCTACTAGATACGGCGAGCAACAAAAATTTTATGCACAAAGACATCACTGCTGGATGGGAACTCATTGCAAACCTCGCTCAAGCTCAAGAACAGTATAATGAAGGAGATGCAAACAGTGGAGCCTATTCTACTGACTCAGCCGTACCAAGCAAAGCTGGAATCTGTATAATGAATGCTAAGATATATTTGCTGCGGAATAAACCAACACTCATACCAGCCGAGGAAGTGATGCGAGTGGAGGAGGTCAGTCTGCTCGAACAAACTACTACTCCAACTGTCTCACAGCCAGCTATATTGGATATATTGCAAGCGATATTGCAAGGGCAAAAGAGTGCGGCCGGCGAGCTCACAAAGAAGTTTGCTGAGATCAACAACTGATACACTAATCTCCATGGTATGATTGGGGACATAAATACAAGACTGCACAGGTTGAACAAAAACAAGCTACACCGCTGCCCTCCCCGATTCTACACACATGCCTTGCATGTCCACCACGCTCAACTTGCAAGGGCTCGAACAGTTTTACTGCAATCCATTCGGCACAAAGGTGAGTTGTACCAACACTATGGCTACTAATACTGGGGACAGTATAATTGAAGAAAGGGGGTGATTCTCGAACATAGATCACTGATCAGTTCAAGTCACCCTCTGTCCTTGACGGTTTACCTTGCAACATGTGTGAACGAGGACAGGATGTTCTAAACCTCGCTGTCATCACACCTGAAGCAACACAGAGAGTGCATTGCTAAGAAAAACAAGACTCAACTCTTCAAACAGATTAAAGACATTGAGTTTCCAATCCCATTGGTCGATGCCTTTATGTTGATGCCACCATATCATAAGTTCCTCAAAGACACGGTAAAGGAGAGTACCAAGGAGATGGAAGGAGAAGTGATACTAACACATGAGATTAGTGCAATCATCCTAAGGAAGAAAGCACCCAAAATATTAGCTGACCCTGGTACCTTTATTATCCCGTGCTCTCTTGGGATGCTATCCTTTAACAATTGCTTGTGTGATCTAGGAGCCTTGATAAGTCTCATTCCCCTCTCGGTTGCAAAGAGGTTAGGGTTCGGGATGTTCAAAGACTGCAAAATCTCATTGATACTCACCGACCGATCTAGGAGGATACCACATGGAATGCTTGAAACTTTGCCAGTTAACGTAGGAGGAGTACAAATCCTAACCGACTTTGTTGTGCTAGAGATGGATCAAGAACCAAAGGATCCTTTGCTCTTTGGAAGACCCTTCTTGGCCACAGTTGGAGCTTTGATTGACGTGAGGAATGGAACTATAAAGCTTAACTTGGGCGAAGACATCAAAATGAAGTTCCACATCGAGAGTGTGTTAAGGAAACCCACTATTGACAATCAAGCATTTTGGATCCAAGGGACATATGATCTTGAAAATGAGCTGCTTGTGGAGTTGCTTACGAAATATCAATTGCAAGTGGCACTAACCGCACCGATCCAAGATGGGTACTTACGGGTTGAAGCAGAACTCTATAGGGCACTTGTAGATACTTATCAATCATCAAGGAGTACGGTTGTGATTGAGGAGCTGGTAGAGTCGGAAGTCAAGGATAAGCAAGCGGGAGAGCTAATTCCAACCCTCTGAACCGTCCACGGATCAGCTAAGCACTCGGTCATGCACCTTGCAACCAATGACACCGGGAAAACCCTTAAGGGAACTTAAGATGATTGGTCCAAGCTCAAGGCACCAAAAGTGGAGTTGAAAATGATTCCCGCAGGGCTAAGGTACGCTTTCTTAGGACCTAATTCTACATACCCTGTGATTGTTAATGATGCCTTGAATGATGAAGAGCTTGAAATGTTGTTATCCGAACTTAAACGATTTAGAAGAGCTATAGGGTATTCTCTTAAGGATATTAAAGGAATCTCACCTAGCTTTTGCGTGCATAAAATTCACTTAGAAGATGAGTCTCACTCTAGTGTATAACCCCAAAGAAGATTGAATCTGAACCTTAAAGAAGTTGTGAAAAAAGAAATCCTTAAATTGCTTGATGCGGATGTAATCTATCCTATATCTGATAGCAAGTGGGTTTCACCGGTTCATTGCGTCCCTAAAAAAAGAGGTATCACTGTGGTTAAAAATGATAAAAATCAAATGATACCAACTAGAATTATAACAGGACATAGGATGTGTATAGTCTATAGGAGGCTTAACTAATCTACTAGGAAAAATCACTTCCCATTGCCTTTCATTGATTAAATGGTAGAACGTCTGGCCAATCATAAGTTTTATTGCTTTCTAGATGGGTATAGTGGATTCTTTCAGATCCCTATACACCCAAATGATCAAGAGAAAACGACCTTTACTTGCTCTTATGGAACTTTTTCTTATAAATGAATGCCATTTGGACTTTGTAATGCTCCTGCAACTTTTCAGCGTTGCATGATGTCTATATTCTTGGATTTCATCAAGGAGATGGTGGAAGTCTTATGGATGACTTCTCCGTCTATGGCTCCTCCTTCTCCTCTTGTTTGTCAAATCGATGCAGGGTATTAAGCAGGTGCGTGGAGACAAACTTGGTACTTAATTGGGAGAAATGCCACTTCATGGTCAAGGAAAGGATTGTTTTGGGACATAAGATTTCAGAGAAGGGGATTGAGGTTGATCAGGCTAAGATAGATGTCATGGTTCAGTTACAATCCCCAAAAACAGTAAAGGACATTATAAGCTTCTTGGGTCATGCTAGGTTTTATAGGAGGTTTATCAAGGATTTCTTAAAGATAGTTTGGCCACTCACTCGCCTGTTATGCAAAGAAGCAGAGTTTTCATTTGATGACGAGTGTATGGAAGCCTTAAAAACCATCAAGTCAGCCCTTGTCTCAGCACCCATTGTCCAAGCATCAGACTGGAATCTACCATTCGAGATCATGTGTGACGCTAGTGACTATGCGGTAGGAGCGGTCCTTGGACAGAAGAAGGACAAGAAATTGAATGTCATCTACTATGCGAGTAGGACACTCGACGATGCCCAAGTCAAGTATGCAACAACTGAGAAGGAGGTGCTAATTGTTGTCTTTGCATTTGAGAAATTTAGATCTTACCTAGTTGGTTCCAAGGTCATCGCCCATACTGACCACGCGGCTTTGAAATACCTATGAAAAAAAAGGATGCAAAGCCTAGGCTCTTTAGATTGATATGGAAATAGTGGATAAACCGGGCATAGAGAACGGTGTAGCAGATCACCTATCAAGAATGATGGTAGAAGACTCAGTACCAATAAATGACTCCATGCCAGAAGAACAGCTGATGGCACCCTAAACCTCCAAATGGAAACAGAAGGGTAAAGCCTCGTAGGCACGACTTGCAGTAGTGGACACCAAGGAGCGACATGTTTACCAGAACAAAGATCTTCTACGGAAAAGGCAGTTTGCGGGATCAGTACTCCCTTGGTATGCTGACTTGGTGAATTATTTGGTGGTAGGGGATATACCTACGAGTTTGGCNCGAGTTTGGAAGGGTATCAAAAGAAGAAGTTCTTCAGAGACGTAAATCACTATTTTTGGGATGAGCCATATTTGTACAAGAGAGGATCGGATGGTGTGTTTAGACGATGTGTGGCTAAAGAAGAGGTTCAAGGACTGTTTGAACACTGCCATGGGTCTACATATGGGGGACATTTTGCAGCTTTAAAAACGGTTCAGAAGATCTTGCAAGCGGGTTTTTGGTGGCCTACTATGTTCAAAGATGCTCAAGCCTTCATATCAAAGTGCGATCCTTGTCAACGAATGGGAAACATAGGGAAATGCAATGAGATGCCTCAAAGACCAATCTTGCACATCAAAATATTTGATTGTTGGGAAAAATAGACTTCATGAGACCTTTCAACCCGCCTTCACATGGAAACACATACATCTTGGTAGCCGTAGATTATGTCTCCAAATGGGTCGAAGCGGTAGCAAGTCCAACAAATAACACAAAGATAGTGATTAAGTTGTTCAAGACCATCATCTTCCCTAGATTTGGAGTTCCACGAGTTATGATTAGTGATGGAGGATCACATTTCATCAACAAAGCATTTGAGATTTTGCTTAGGAAGTACGGGGTAAAACACAAGGTAGCCACACCTTATCATCCTCAAACTAGCGGGCTAGTAGAAGTCTCCAATAGGCAGATCAAATCCATACTCACAAGGATAGTTTGTGCTTCCAAGAAAGATTGGGCAACTAAGCTTGATGATACACTTTGGGCATACCGAACCGCTTACAAGACACCAATAGGAAGAACACCATTTCAATTACAATATGGCAAGTCATGTCATCTCCCAGTGAAGATTGAATATAAGGCGGTATGGGCAACAAGACTGCTGAACTTCGATCTGAAGACAGCCCAAGAAAGACGGTTGATCAACATGCACGAGCTAGAGGAAATAAGGATTGATGCCTATGAGAGCTCCAAGATCTATAAAGAAAGGACAACGGCTCTCCATGACAAAAAGATAGCACAGAAAGTGATCTCAGCTGGAGACCAAGTGCTATTATTTAACTCAAGGCTAAAATTGTTTCCCGGAAAGCTAAAGTCAAGATGGACCGGTCCGTTTAAGGTTAAAGAAGTTCTACCGTTGGGAGCAATAACTTTGATCAGTAGGAACAAGGAACCCTTCACGGTGAATGGATATATGGTTAAACCTTACATGGGAAACGAGGAAATTCCGGAAAGGACTGTGGCAGTCCTCGACGAGCCTCATCAGTCTTGAGCGAGAAGACAGTCGGGCTTGAGACTATAAACAAGCTCACTTGGGAGAAAGTCTCATGTATATCCTTGTATATACATTAGTTTCAATAATCTTTATCCTTTTCATGTATTTGTCTTTGATTGAAGGAGAGTTCATCATGCTTAGACCAGATTCAAAGGATTAAAAGCAGGAGATATGGATTCCCCTCGGAGCGAGAACAGCGAGGGAAAGGACCGACGGTACTGGGTTTTTCAGCAACACAAGTACTGCCAGCTGTATAAAGATCCAGCTCATAAAGTGGTCCCCACCATTCAATTTGTGACTCTCATAAGAAAGGACAGTCAAACGAATCCAACGGTGGAGAATTCGCCAAGCATTTAAAATTCAAAATCAAGGGCCACGATATGGTCAATGATTGAATCAGACCTCGGGACCAGAGATGCACCCATTCAAGAAACCGGTCTCCTCCATTGGAAGCATAAACCTCTTATGCATCCTCGCCTTCCTCCTCTCATCCTTTTTCCGCTCTTCAAAGAAAATCTCACGCTCGCAAAGGAAAACCGAGGTTCTAACAGAAGGATGAGAGCGAAAAAGACTAGAAATCAGAAAATGGCAAGCAAGAATGGAGAAGATGAAGTCACGAGAGTCCATGGAAGCTGGAACACTTCACATTTGGTGAATACAAATGGAGCGAGTGAAGCGGATAACTCAATCGCACCACCAAATCAATCTTTCCGCCGCACCGCACGCATATTTGTGGTAGGGATCAAAGCTTGGAGGTTATCCAATGTTTGAAGGAAGACGGACGACGAACACAACAACACCTTTGTCTTTTCACAAGGAGAAACCAGCTCAACAAACCTCCAGATACTGCTCCCTCACACACACTCCTCATCACAACAGCCAAGGCGTCGCTCCAAGCGCATACAGGATATTATAGAAAAGACAGGAGGGACCTCGTACGCTGAACTGGCAACGAGTGGCGAGGATTCCGACTCTTAGGTACCAAACTCCAACCCTTTGTACATACATTTTTATTTTAGTTGTTTTTCATTTTGTTTGTCTTGACAACTCTTTCCGACTTCTATTCACACAAGGAACTGTGTGATTTAAGTTTTGGGGAGGGGTCTAGAATACTCTTTCATCATTTCTTGTGATTCTTATTTACTATTTTTGCATGCATGTGTTTAGGTTGTAAAAATCCGGTTAGATTTTTCTTTGGTGCATTTGATTATTGCATTTCATGGCAAATTTGAAACTTTTTGAAAATGAAACCTTAAAAAAATAGAGTGATCATGTAGTTGCATCCATTTAGATTTGTCTTTAGGTTGCATTCACTTAGAATTCATGCATCCGAACTTATTTAGTGGGAATGATCTTGATAATGGGAAAATCTTGATAAGTTAAGCTAAG
>OVBA01009664.1:0-10176 GCA_900406435.1 Lepidium aucheri | reverse complement strand
CTTGAATATACATTTTTTAAATTAAATTATGGTTTTTTAAAACTTTTTTTTTGTTTTTTTGAAATTTTTTTTTATAAAATATTAATAAAAATGCAGATACCCGAACCCGACCCAAACCCGAACCAGACCCGATCCGAAATAAAGAATTTTATAAGAACCGAACCCGACCCGAACCCGAAATTAAATACCTGAACCGGACCCGAACCCGCAAAAATACTCGATCGGGTCTTATAAGAGTAAACCCGAAATATCCGAAACCGGAAATACCCGACCCTATCGGGTACGGGTACCCGAATACCCAGGCCTAGTATCAGCTATCATAAAATTTTCTCTAGGGAATCACAACTGAACATAGAAGAATGCACTTGTTGTCTTGGAAACAGGTGTGTTGTAATAAAAAGGATGGGGGGTTGGGATAGGAATGCCAACGGACATGAATAAAGCTCTAGTGGCAAAGTTGGGATTGAGACTTCTCCAGGATTGAACTTACATGTGGTCGAGTCTATTACGTACTTAATATAAGGTCACATGTTCACGACAAGCCGTGGGTGGAAAAAAAGGTGCAAAGCTCGCAAGTCTGGAATAGTATACATGTGGGGTTAGTAGAAGTAATCACACCACGCTTACTATGGGTGATTGGTAAATGAGATCAAGCTTAGTTCTAGAGTGATAAATGGCTTGATATCTGCCAATTAAAAACCTAACTACAAGAGATATCCCAAATGAATGGCTTCAACTACCAGTTAATACTTTTTGGCAAACGGGTACTGGATGGATGCAAAATATACTTGCGGATCACATGCCTTCTATACACAGCTCTGCTTACGTGCACATGTAGTTGACAAAGTCACATGTGTAGAAGATCGAATATCATGGAGTGGCTCACTAAATGGAAAATGCACAGTGTCCTCTGCTTATGATTAATATCCCAATGTTTGGCACTTTCCATACTTCGTGGGTGCAACATCAACAAATTCGCATGATCTGAGAGTGGCATCGTAAAACATGGCTCGAATATTTGAAATATTTTGGAAAGTTGTGGTGCTAGAGAGAGTACGACTGTTATTTGGTCATGTGTAAACCAAATTATCATGACAAATTCAGAGAGATTTAGGCGGCATCTTTTGAACGCTACTATTTGTCAAATTTGTAAAGGAGCAGAGGAGAGTATTATACATGTCTTGAGAGATTGTCTTGCTTTGGAAGGCATATGGCTTAGAATTGTACCATGTAACGAGCAGGGAATTTTCTTTTCTCAATCATTGCTAAATTAGTTCTTTGGGAATCTGGGTAATAATAGCTTGATTGATGGTTGCTCTTGGCCAACATTATTTGGGATTGCAGTGTGGTGGAGCTAGAAATGGTGTTACGGCAATGTTTTTGGTTTGATTGGGAAGTGTCAAGATCGAACTAAATTTATCCGAAATACAGCAAGAGAGGTTCATGAGGTGTTAAAGAAAGATCAACATGTGCATGGTAGTAGGAATATATCATATTGGTCAATACTTTGGAAATCACTTGCTGGAAATTGGACTAAACTTAATACCGACAGCTTATCTAAAGGCAACTCGAGACTCGCGGCTACAGGTGGGGTCTTACGAGATACTGCAGGGAGCTAGTTACGAGGTTTCTCGGTGAATATTGGGTTTTGTTTAGCACATTTAGCTGAGTTGTGGGGGAGGGGTACATTATGGTTTATTTGTGGCTGGGAGATGCATATATCGCATTTGGAGGTGGAGGATGATTCAGAGATTATGGTGGGTTATCTTACGAAAATGATTAGTGAGAATCATCCCCTTTCATTCCTGATATATTTGTGCCATGACTTTCTCAAAAAAGAATGGACTGTCTGAGTGTCTTATATGTGTAGAGAGACTAGCTGCCTAGCTAATGGATGGCAAACTATGCTTTCACTTTACCAATGAGTTTTCATTATCTTATTACTGCTCCGAGTAATGTTGTTTCTTCGTTGAACGAGGATAGTAATGGTGCATCATATTCTCAGACTTCTACTGTATAATTTGATATGATTATTTGAATAAATTGGGGCTAAACCTCGTTTCCAGACCCAAAAGAAACTCTGATTCAAACTAATTTAGATATGAATTATATTTGATCATGTCAATTTAAATATGAGATTATTTAATTGTAATGAACAACAAATTCGTGTTAATTTTTGTTATCATTCTATTAATATTTTTTATTTTTCGCCCTAAGCTTTAAATCTGACATTCAAAGTTAAAACATAGAACTAATGAGGATTCTAAGAGCAAATGTGATAAATTTTTAAAATAATTACCAAAAAAGTATTTGAATACTAAAAAATATTTAAATACCTGAATATAAAAAAAACTCGAACAAATAAATGCATTCAGGTTAATCAAGTACCCATTTGGCTTTCATTTTGGTTTCAGGTATTATCCTATACCCACGGGTTAAACCAAAGAGGACCTATTAGGTATTTTTATTTTGTTTTGGAACTAACTCGATACCCGATATTTTGGGTCGATTTTGATTTAAATGTCATGTTAGTCAATGTACCTAAATTTTCTCTGTTATTGGTAAGTTCAATATCAATTTGACAAATTTATAGTTCAGTATTAACTTGGCTATTTTTTGAAAGTTTACACTTTTTCGGACGTGAACAGTAAAGATGTTAATTAACTTATTTAAATTGACTGAATCAACGATAATTTAGTATTAATTTAGCAAATCTATAAGTTTGGTACTAATTTGGCTATCCCATAAGTTCGGTATTCTCATTGCGCTTGTTTTCACCAAATAGGTTTGTCATAAATGTTTGATCTACATAGCTTGATTTGGAATATTCGGCTTTCATATTTTGGCAACATTTCAATTATCTTTTCATTACACCATATACCTAACATTTTTAATTCTTGAAATTGTTCAAGGATAGGTGCCATTTCTGTCTCTTGCTTGTTAGTCCTGAGCCAAAAATCTGACCAGAGCTTGACAGAGTTTCTGTTGTCGATAATGAAACTAGAGTTTTTCCTTATTAGGTCTTGACATGCCATAATTCTCTCCACCAATGAGAGATATTATTACCAATGTCAATGTCCATAAAGTATGACTATCTGCAATATTTGTCTTTCAAGATCTTGTTTAGCAGACTGTTAAAACTTCCAACTCAATTTTGCCAACAAAGCCACATTGAATCAATGCATGTCTCTAAAACCCAATCCTCATTCTTTTTTTTTGATTTGTCCTACGAAGTCTATGCCATTTGCTTTTCAGTATCTTTATCCCACTAGAAATGGGTAGTTTGAAACATGACATAGTATAGGTTGGAAAAACTGCTAGTACGTATTTCAACATTAGTAGTTTCCCGCAGTTGACAAGATTTTTCTAAACTATCTAATAGCAATTTCTTTGATTATGTATACTATTCTGGTCAAAATGTATCTCTTTCTTCTTTCAAAATCTTTTGGAGGCCTAAATATTTTCTTAATCCTCCTTTTTTTATTTTCAGCTTCCTTTTAACTTGCTTTCTAATTTCCATCGGCGCTTTGTTTGTAAATTTTTTGCAGATTTCTTTCGATTAGTAACATGCCATGATGCTTCTTTATACATGTTTAGGATCTTTTTTTAACTCAATAATGTTCTTGATATCTGATTTGCAGAAGAATATTGTATCGCCTGCAAAATAGAAATGATTTATTTTCGGACTATGTGGAGCGACTCTTATTTCTTTCAGCTTGCTTGCTGCTTGTGTTTGCTTACATAACCCTGAGAGAACTTCACTGCACAATATAAACATATATTGAGAAAGAGGACCGTATTGGCGAATTCCCATGTAAGGTGTTTCATGTCAAAGTCAATTATTAATAAAAAATGAGAAAGAAATTGTTGTTACGCATTACATGATCTAATTTATCCATATAGAATGAAAACTCATTTTTTAACTATTGCTTGTAGGAAATTCCATTCAATGCGATCATTAGTTTTGCATGGTCGTTTTTTATGGCCATTGAGAGATGTTTCCTTGTTGTTAATTGTTTCATGAAATGCAATGTTTCATTGGTTATTAAAAAGTTATATGCCATTGGTCTCCCCAAAACAAAAGCAGACTAATTTTCAGAGATTAAGAATGGTAAGGCTGCCTATAAACATTTTTATGGATCTTTGCTATTATTTTGTAATGCACATTACAAAGCAGAATTGGTCTATAGTCTATTATTTTTGTTGGAAAACTGCAATTTGGACGTGTGGTTAATTGTATTCAATATTACATAAAAATTGAAAAAAAAACTGGAAAATCTCTTGTGTTATCTTTGAGCCAACAGTGAGCCATTAATGCGGTAGAATACAGTTAGAAATCATCAGGACCATGAGCTTTCTTGCCATGAATTGAGAATATGTCTTTTCTAGTCTCGTCTACTGTTACTAGTTTTATCAATTCTCCATTTATAACTTGAGTAATTGTGTAGTTTAGGGTTTGATTGACAATGTTTTCTCTGTCTCCGCTGAAGATGCGAAGAGTTGTTGAAAGTAATCCATGATGACATCTAAAATTTGTTCATCCTAATATACTTAAATTACCCTTCAAATTTTCTAGAACTGTAAGTCTACTACATCTTCTTATGTCCTTTTGTAACTACATGAAAATATCTTGAATTTTTATCTCCTAAACTTGGCCATAGTGTTGTGTTTCTTTGTTTACAGTAGGCCTCTTCAGCATTATAAGCAATTCTAAGGCTTTTTTTTATTGATTGTAGCAAGATTTCATCATAATATTGGTTTGTCATTGTTTGCTTTAGTTCTTACTTCTTCTTTTCAATTTCTTTATTGCTGTCAATATTCTTTGATTTCCTCAAATTGATTAATGCTTTCTTTACATTGATTGTTTTTTGCTTTCAAGATAGCTGGTTGTCATTGTTACATATAGCTTTTATCAGTTCTTTCACCTCGCTATTGTCTTTCTGCGTTCAAATCTCAACAAACTTCTCTTGCATAATTTTTAGGTTCAAGATATGTTGTAATGGGTCTATGATCTGATCCCTCAAAATTAAGGTACATAAAATGGCTTGATGGGTGCATTTCTTCTCAATTTGAATTGGGAATTGCTTTGTCTAGTGTGCTATTTATCACGAAAGATTGTTTTACACCTCTCCAAGACAATCTTTTCTGAAAGAAACAATCTGAAAACTATCTTGTTTGCTCGACATCTATCATAACATCCATCACAATTAATTCCACGGTGTGCAAGATTTATTCTGCTGCTAATTGTCTTGATAGAGCCTGCCAAATAAATTCTTAATTTTCTTTGGTGCTTTAATTTTCCAAATCTGAGATTGTAAGTCATGAATGTGTGGACCAAATAGTCTCATCGAGAAAGATGATATATTACGTCCTCACTAATAACATGGTTTTACAGTATAGAAACCCGTTTTTGTATAGGGGCCATCCAAATCAATCCTTAGTTGGTCTTCGCAGAATATGAATTCCTAAAATTAGTTCGTCATTTTTGGAACAAATAATTGTATTATAAATGCCTCCCTCCATAATTGTGTTTGTGAAAATATCAAATCTGACACCTTTAGCTATCGAATGTCTTGAATTAGAATCTGGAATCCATGGGTCCCTCCAAACACTGATGGTATCACTATTTCACGCACTCTTTATTAAACCTTTCAGAACTAGAGCTCGGGTATAATTGATGCTTTACTATCTATATGAAGGCTAATAGTGTCGTCCGGGCTCAAGCGGGTTAATTCCCACATAATAGCATCCCTAAAGGACTTTTGCCAGTAGAGAGTCTATACACCTTATTAATCTCCATAGTCGTTTAGCCAGAAGAGCTGAGTTAAATTCATCAATCACACAAAAGCCTAAACCGCCTTTATTTTTATCTTTACATAAGCGCTTCTATTTCACCCAATGAATACCTTTTGATGAACATGTGTTATGCCAGCAGAAGTTAGCAACATCAGCTGAAATCTTAGAGGTAACTGCCTTAGGAAGGCGGTAAAAGTACATAACATAAGATGAAATAGTTGTCACTACATATTTTATTAGAACTTCTTTCCCTCCTTTGGATAAGAATTGTGCTAACCAAATATTAATCCTTGCATTTATCTTTTCTTTAATAAAGGTGAAAACCTTTGTTTTTGCACCTTCTAATCTTTTTGGGAGTCCTAAATAAGACCCATACCACCTAGGTTTTTAATTCCTGTATGTTCATGAATCTAATGTCGTCTGACGGGATCCGCATCTTTCCCAAATTGGATAGAGGACTTTGAAAATTTGATTTGTTGCCCCGATATTTTTTCATAGTCCATCAACTTGTACAATTGTGGAAGATTCTTCCAGATTAGCCTTGCATAAAAATGGACTATCATCGGAAAATAAAATATGGGATATTGTCAGGCTTGTTCTTGCAATTGAGATTCCAAAATTTTTTCTTTGTGCTTCCGCGCGCCTTGGTCTTGCTATCAAAACCTCCTTGCAAAGAATAAATAAATATGGGGATAAGGGATCGCCTTGTCGTAGGCCTTTGGAGGTGTAACGCGTGCTCTCGATATCCCATTTATTGGACCAGAGTAGTAGACTGAGGATATGCAATGCATGATTCCTTTCACCCAATGCTCATGTTAGCATGATTTGAAAACTAACTTGCACAGAAATCCCCATTCAATCATGTTATATATCTTACTCATGTTTGTTTTAACGGCCATGTATATACTTTTCACTTTTTTATTCGTCCTGAGTGCATAGAACTTCTCATGGCTATTAGAATGTTATCTGAGATAATTCGATCCGAGACGAATGTTGATCGTGTATTTGAGACTAATTGAGGTAGAATCTTTTTTAGTCTCAAGCACATTACTTTGAAAATTACTTTATACACCATATTGCATAGACTTATGAGTTGAAATTCCACCATCTTAGTCGGTTTATAAGTTTTTGAAATCAAAAAGATATTCGTGAGGTCCGTCTCATATAAACCAATCTCAAGAAAGTCATTAACCAAACACATTAAGTCTTGTTGTATAATGTTCCACCACTGTTGGAAAAAGCGCAGTTATGTCATCCGGACCTGGAACTTTACCATGATCTATCATAAATAATGTTTTTTTAATTTCCTTTTCAGTGGCTTTAGCTAGTAGTAGTTTATTTCTTTCTTCAAAAACAATGAGTTTGATTCCCTCTAGGGAAATCTGAGAATTCTATGTTCTATTTGATGTGAAAAGATTATTAAAGTATTTCACAGCTTGAGTTTCCATCTCCTTTTAGTCCTCCCAATGTTCTTGATCATCAAAAAGACCAATAGTCCTATTTTTTTTGCTCTTCGTTGTTTTGTTTGCGTGCGGAAATTTTTTGTATTTTTGTTGTCCTCCTGGAGCTACCTATTTCAACTTTTCTGTTTCCAATAAGTCTCCTTTTCTTTATAGGCGAGGCACAAATCATGGGTTACTTGTTGAATCTCTGTCGTGTGGCATGAGTATGAGTTTTTTATATCTTCTAGGATTTTTTTGTCAACAATTGGATTGACAAGACCCGATCCATAGCCTAACCCATATCCTAAAATCTCTTTTTAATCCTACTAGTGTAGTGGGGAGGAATCGAACCCCAATGCCTTGAGTCATTAGCTGGATCATCATAACTACCAGACTGAGAGTAACTCGGCATATCTTCTAGTTTAGTTTACAAATGTTCTATTTTTTGTTTTCGGAAATGATTTGTTTTTCCCTCCACTTGGAGTTTCTCTTATGCAGATTGAAATTTTATCTGAAATACAGTTTTTTCTTAGGTTTACATATCTATTCCGACTGACCGTAATGATTTTTTTCAATTTAGGTTTACCAATCCACCATTTATTAAAATTAAAGGTATTCTTTTAATTTCTTTATCTTTCATTTCTACCAGGAATGGCCTATGATCTCACCCAATTATTTTTAGAAGCGGTAACTTTAGTTACATATGCTTTTATCTTTATAAATAAGATATACACGTAAAAAAATAAAAAAAAATGAAATCTGATCTATCTATTTAAAGTTTATAGAAATAAATTTAAATAGTTAAAATTATTGTTAAAAAAGAAAACTGTACACCCATAAATATAAACTTAAAACAACACAGATTAATGCACAAATCATTTTTTTCCAAAACTTAATCGAAATATGTCGTCTCTTTGAAAGATCTTTTAAAAAGTTCGAAGCCCTTCAACCAAAAAACAAAACTCGAATAAAAATCAAATCGTATTGAAGAGTGTAAAAGTAATAATTAAACATTAAAATCAAGATCAGAGATATGGTAATACTATTACACCTGCTACTACTGGTAAATATTATTACTGTCTACAAATTGTAGGTCTATCAATATGTCTGTTTAGGTCTATCAACATTGCCTGTAACTAAATCTAATTAATGAGATCCTTCCTGTCTCTTACTAATAAATTTACTCTTATACATTTACACAATGTATCTTAGCCTTGGACATTCAGTTCTTTGGTTTTGTTTGGTTCGGTTCTTTCGGTTTTTGTTCTTTAGGTTCCGAAAAAATAGTAACTAATAAGTATTTATTAAAATTCAGTTTGGTTCGGTTTCGGTTCCGATTCTTTCGGTTCCAATTCTTTTGGTTCCAAACTCAAAATAACTAATATGTACCTATTCAAATTCAGTTTGGTTTCGGTTTGAATACATCTATCTAATTTAAAGAAAAAATCAAATAAATCATAGAAAACTATAAATTAATTATAAAAATTAAATATTTTAATTTTTAAGTAAATTTGGTTCAAATGTACTAACAAATTTGAATTTATTTTTATATTTTTGGATATTTAGATTATTAAATTCTATATAAATAATTATTTAAAAATATATAATTATGTTTTGGTTTTTTTTGGGTAACTATTCAGTTCTCGATTCCATACCTATTCGGTTTTGGTTTTTTTAGTTCTTGAATTTGGGAACAGTTTGGTTAGTTAACCAGTTCCGGTTCGATTTGATTTCTTATATTTTGGATCGGTTTGGTTCAATGTTTTGGTTCTAATTATTATGCTCAAGTCTAACATATCCATAGATGGATAATGCATTTTAAAAATGGAAAGTGTAGTTATTAGGTTTCAAAAACTTTTAGGGATATTGGTTAATTTACTCAAAATAATATTGTATGTTTTAGTTTATCACAAGTAACCAGTTAATGTTTAATTAAGAATTTTTCTTTTAACTATGTTTTGAAAATATATATATATATAACTATATGAATATATATATATATATGTATATATATATATATGTATATATATATAGCTAACTTATATGTCAGTTCATATCAAATTAATTTCGTGATACAGTATTGACGATGTTTTATATTTCAAATATCTTACAAGAACTATAAATTAGCAATATAAATAGTGAAAGTTGGATTCTTTAATGATAAATTCGCTGGTAGATTATTCTCTCGGTTAACATAATACAATGTCGCATTTGGGAGCTTTGAAGTCCAAAATTGCCAATCACTTGATGATCAAATCCATAGTTGATATTCTTATTGGCTTTGACTTTGCACACGCCGACTTTGTAGTACCCAACCCACTTTCTTTGGTTGCCAAGCATTCCAAAAACTTCTATAAAATATTTGGAGATTTTTCTTCTTGTAAATCTGATGGATTTTGGAATTTATCATACTGTATGTTTAATCACCTCCAAACTAATTAAGCATATATATGGGTCCTTAGTTGGAATAAATAAGACATACTCCTTCCATTCAAGTATCCACTACAAAAAAACAATGCCGAAACCTACGGCTAATTCTGTTGGTTTCCGTAGGAATAGAGACATTTCCAACGAAAATTGACGGAAAGAAGTGGTCGGCTAAGCCTCGTCGGTTATGAGGGGTTTGGTCGGTTTCCGTTGGTTTAATCAACGGAAACCGACCGGTTGCGGTCATAGGTTTCCGTTGGTTATTTCCGTGGCTTTCCGTAGCATATCTTAACCGTGGGTTACCGTAGCTTATCCTAACCATGGGTTACTGTAGGGCCTGTCATCCATAGCTTTCCATCGCCGTATGCCGTGGGTTACCGTAGATGTTGTTGTCCGTAGCTTAACGTCAGTTCAACCGTAGGTTCTTTTTACCGTAGATTTCCGTTGGTATCTTACCGTTGGTAACCGTAGGTTTGACTCCGTAGGTGTCCGTTGCTTTATTTTCCGTAGG
>OVBA01009663.1:0-10183 GCA_900406435.1 Lepidium aucheri | reverse complement strand
TATATACTAATATTTTATCAAATTATTTTTTATTATATAGAAAATTAAAAAGTAAAATTAACCACAAAGTAGACTTTATTTTAAGTCTACAATGTAGATTAAAAATTAAGTCTACTATGTAGATTTAAAATGTAGCATGTAGACTTTACTTGTAAACTTACGAAGGTTAAAACTGTAATTGTGGTATCTGTTTTTTTGTTTGTTCATTAAGGAGAATATTGTAAATTCACAAGTCTTTTGAGTTAGTTTTGTATTTGACTCAAAAAGGAGTCTAGTTTTGTATTTTATTTCAAATTTTAGGTCATTTTAATCAATTCCTCCTTGTAAAATACAATAATTATAGAGGAGAAAACCATTAATAAATTAAATTTTTTTAAAAAAATGGAAAGGTTCTTATATTATTTCTTTTGTAAGAAGTTAATAATAATGATAATTATATTTAGTTTTGATTTTGATTATTATTTAAGTGGATAGTATACTTCTAATCTATAATTTATCATTTTTAATATATTTTCGTAATATGTGATAGATTATTTTATTACCTAAACCCCAATTTATATAAATTCATTAAATCTCAAAACAAAATTGATAACTAAATTTTAAATTTTATATGGGATAAAAATAGATTTTAAAAGATGTGATCATTTCATAAAGAAATGTATCTAATAATGGAAAGATGTAATGAAAAGACACAACCTTAGGAACCTTATTGATATGGATTCATCTAATCCCAAAACAAATCAAGAACTAAATTTCAAATTCTGAAGAGATTGGAAACCAACACTCACTAAAAGACAATTGTGAATTCATCAAAACCAATTCCAAAACAAATTTCTAAAGTACATATAAAGATGGAATAAAAACTTACTATGTCAATTGCATTTCGCCATAATTAAGTAATGACAATACGAGACATGGCTGAAGAAAATTGAAACAAAACTTGAAAAGTTTCTTGAGAAGAAAAAAATTATGAATGAAATTACTTATTTTAAAATGATAAAATTTTGTGAAATAAGTATAAAAGAATGAATATCTACATTCACTACAAAATTATGAATTAGCAAACCAATTGCAAAAACATATTTTTAAAGTGGATATAAAAAGATTTCAAATGTTGTGATTGAAAAGATGTAATGAAAAGTCACAATTGTATAATAAAGTGATACAACTGTAGATCGTATTTATTCAATAAAATATATTTATTTTTAAATGAAAAGTTACAAACTATGAGACACAACCATATATCATATTTATTGAGATTGTTATTATATATAGAATGGTGTGATTGAAAAGATGTAATGAAAAATCACAATTGTATAATGAAGGATACAACTGTAGATCGTATTTATTCAATAAAATATATTTATTTTTAAATGAAAAATTACAAATGAAGAGACACAACCTTAAATCGTATTTGTTGAGATTGTTAGTATATATAGATTGTTTATGGTAACTATTTTATATACATACTACTTTTATTATATTAATACATATTTTTCTAGTTCTTATCACAAATTAATCTCGGCAATATGTACGCTTAAATATATTTTTATTCATAAACTAATGATATACTATATAAACGTAAGAAATATATGTGTTCTAAAACACATATTTTTTTATGAAATAGACATATTTCTTTCTTTGCTGTATTCATCTATAAAATTTTGTTGGTTATTGTCTTTACAGACAGTTTTAGCCATCGGTTTTTGGTCATTTTCTTTTTATAAGACCATGCGCATGACTTCGTCGATCTCTATGGATCTTGTCTTCTCGACAACAAATTTAAATTAGCTAAACACCCAAATAAGAGGTGGAATGAAGAAAATTAGTAGTTGACAGAAAAGATAGTAACGTTCATGTGAAATAAAATTTGCATATCTTGGAATGATTAAGAATTAAAGGAATTGGACCAATTCAAGGACCAATGCAGCCAAGGACCAATTATTATTATTCATTTGGTCCACAATCGAAAACTAAAGCTCATGAGGTGAATATGTGATGTCGTTCTGCAACAATTTATGAGAATTGGAGCGACACTATACATATATACATATATATATATATACTACATATACTTTAAGTAAAGTCCAACTAATATTTTCGAAAACCAGTACAGACAATTAGGTTAACTTCGGTTTAACCGACAATTAGTTTCCATTTTGTCTGGCAAAACAGTAGCAACCGGAGAATTAATGAATTTATATCTTGTCCCAAATTAATTTCTACCACTAGATTACTGCTTAGTTGTATATAGCAAATTGTTGTGCATGCAATAATCTTAAGTATCGATTGACAAATATCGTATAACAGCACGATTTATGTCAACTATATATCTTTTGAAATTAGAATTTATAGTTTAACATGGACCTTTACATAGATAGATAACAAGACAAAAAAAAAATACAGTATAGTGAAATACTCTAGAGAAGACTCACACCGCTATGAATAGTTCGAATCTTTTCAGAAATTAGAGATTGGAGGACAACCTAATACTTCAAGAAAATAAGAAAACACTTTCTTTTTCTTTTCTTAATAATGCAGGATAAATCTCAGAGGAAGTGTCCATACTAATCCTTGAGGAGATAAACCCTTTCTCCATATATGCAAATAGGCTAAAAGCAAATGTTCATATCCATGTGAGTGTTTAAGACAATATATTTAAGGTTTCGCATACTAAATATAATAAAATTTGAAATGTGTTGGCGTCTCAAACATATCTACTTACCAAGGCTTCAATTCCTAACTGAATTTTCTGACACAAAAAATTGTATATATGTAAGTATTTAAATAAAAATTGAAAATTTTGTCAAAGATTGTAGATAATTTCCTACGGATTTTTGCATCATCAAACTCTTTATTTTTATTTTTATTTTTTGGTGTGAAAAGGGAGTCTAACTCCCAAATGTATCTAAAAACAAAGCGTCAAATTAAGCATTACAATCAACAAGATGAGAATGAACTACCCCCGCAATATCCTCATCCATCAAAACCCGTACACAATCTGGAACTACGTCAAAAGAATGAAAACCTATAGGTAAAGAGAATGCATGATTAGCTAAGTCGTTTGCAAAACGATTAGCTTCTTGATATGTATGTGAAAGTCGGACTGTACATTCCTTTTTAAGAAAGCTATAGCACAAGCGCACTAGGAAAAACAAGAGATGTGAATCACCAATTCCTTGTTTGAGGAAATCAACCACAATCTCGGAGTCTACCTCAACCTCCAAGTGTGTCACCTTCTCCTCCCATGCCAAGAACAACTCATAATACATACCCCAAAGTTCTGCCAAAGGTGTAGTACAAATACCAATGTTAAGGGCGAACCCACCTTTCCATTCACCATTTTCGTCAAGCAAAACCCCACCTGCTATAGCCAATCCTGAGTTTTCTCTAGAGGCTCCATCTGTATTCACTCGATACCACCCACTTATTGGAGGAGTCCAAGTGATCCTTTTCACCACTCGCCCCGCAAGGCTTCCCAGTGAGGTATTAATAAGGTTAGCATGACGTACTTCCCAGGCCACATCCTTCAGAAATGGCACCCGATCTCTACACTTACCATTCGAGCCAAAGATGTTCCCGCACCTCTACTTCCAAGCCCACCATAAAGTCATTGCAAAAAAGGTTGCCCATGGATAGTCCTCATAACACTTCTCATCCCCAAGATTCTCGAAAACCCACGTTAATAATGGTTGTGAGAAGAAATTATCCCTTAGACGAAGAGGCACAACCCTTCTCCATATTCCTTCCATAGCGGGACAATCCCGTAACACATGTATGATTGTATCTTCTGCCCCTTTACAAATCTGACAAGAGCTGGAGGCTGCAAGGTGGCGACGAAATCACTCCCTATCCGTAAGAATGACTCGGTGGACCCCTAACCATAAGAAGACTCTTAACCGCTCTGGGACCCTTGTCTTCCAAACCCGCTCAAAAAGTCGACCCATATTTGGTCTTGCAAAAGTATCTTGTATAAGTAGCACATGTGTTGAGGCTACCGTAAACTTACCATTAATTGAACCCATCCATGAGAGTCTGTCCACCGCCCCTGTCACTTCATCAACAACATAAGCCCCCAACAAGAGCCTAATCTCCTCTGGTACATACGGATCAATGTTATGACGAAGTCATCCTGTACCCGAACTCCAAAAATCACACACTGCAAAGCACACCTTTGTCCAACTTAACAAGTGCAGCTTCTTTGTCTTTGAGGTCCCTCCCCAAAGAAAAGTTCTAGAAACACGGTCCAATGCAGACAAGGTCGAGATAGGAAACATATTGTACTCATCGAATGTATCGGTATCGTAGACAATACTGACTTCGCCAAGGTTATCCATTCCGCTAAGCTTAGAGTTTTACTCTTCCAACCAGCAAGTCGGGATGAAACACGCTCAATGACCCCTCGAAACGTCTCTTTGTTATCCTTTTTTGGAGTAACGGCATACCTAGGTGTACTTACCTAGATCTTTCGTTGCAGAGATACCGCTTGCAACACTTATACTTTCTTCAAGGGCAGGAGAAACATTAGCTGAGAAGAAAATTTTAGACTTTTCCAAGCTAACCTTCTCCTCCGAAGCAGAGCAAAAGCGATCCAAAATTGCTCGAATGACTTGAATATGTTCCACGGAAGCCTCAGCAAATAGAATGAGGTCATCTGCAAAAAAATATATGAGATAGCCGAGGTCCTCGACGAGACAACTGAATCGGTTTCCAATCCCCAGCAAGGACTGCTCCCTCTATGAGATGACATAATCGCTCCATAAATAACACAAATAAATACGATGAAAGCGGATATCCCTGACATAGCCCTCGCGAGAGAGAGAAGGACTCTGTCATCTCTCCATTCCACAAAAGCCTCATATGTGGGCCCAGTACAGCCTGCATAATCCATGATCTCCAATTGCCAGGTAAGCATAATGCCAAAAAAGTATCCTCCAAGAAATCCCAACGAATCCTATCATAGGCTTTCTCTAAATCTAGCTTAAGCAGCATCCACCCTTTTCAACAAGACCTCTGACACATGGAGTGAACAACTTCCTGTACTACTATAACATTATCACTGCTAAGGCGTCCCAGGATAAAACTGTCTTGAGCTGGACCAATCAACTTCAGCATAATTGTCTTAAGGCACAAGACCATCGCCTTAGTGATGGTTTTAAAGAGGACATTGCACAGCCCAATCGGACAAAATTAGGATATCAACTCGGGTTTACTCACTTTTGGTATCAAGACCACTACAGCATCATTGAGACCAATAGGGAGCTGGCATGTTGCAAAGAACTCCAACACAAAGCGAACAACTAAAGGACCAACTTCACTCCAACATTCCTGACAAAAGATCGGTTGAAATCTATCCAGGCCCGGTGCTTTGAACTTCCCCATACTACGAATAGATTGAAGCACCTCCTCTAAAGAAAAAGGCTTAGATAAACAAGCCAAATCCCCTTTTGAAAGTTCTAGAAAGCCTTCTCACGGGAGAGGAGACACATAACTACACACATCAGCAAGAGAATACAGATTCTTGTAGAATTTAACAGCCATACTCTCCAATACTACTCAGTCTGAAACCCATGTGCCCGACATATATTTGAGGGCTTCTATCTGATTTCTACGTCTTCGAACTATCGTTGACATATGGGAAAAAGAACTGGCCACTTCTCTCTCGACTTCTGAAACCACACCATCTCTTCTTGCTCTAAAACAACATCGAGCTGCTGAATCAAGATCTCCTCTTGAGACAACAAAACATCAGTCGGTTTAACATCAATCTTTCCTTGCACATTATAGATTGAGGAGAGAAGTGATTCCTTATTACGCATAATATCCCCAAAAACCTCTTTATTACATTGTCGTAACATTCATTGAAGATTTTCCAAAGCCATCGGGGTTGAAACAGAATGATTCCAAGAGCCCGACAACAATTCATTGAAACCAGAATGCATCAACCAGGCGGCTTCAAAACGGAAAGGCCTTCTTTGCGGATCCATTCTCTCATCTGGACAAAGCTAAACATAAAGAGGTGCGTGATCTGACGAGAGAAATGGAAGGTGTGCAACTGTAGCTTCCTACCATCTCAGTCGAGCTAAAGCCAAACACAACACCCTATCAAGCCTCTTCGCCACATGAGTAGATTCCCTGGTGACACGCTTCCAGGTAAAATGGTTTCCCGAGAAACCCATGTCTATAAAAGCACAAGCATTGATCCACCCTCCAAAAACCAATGAATCACCTGATAAACGCCCATTACCACCATTACGTTCATCTAGACGAACCACCGAGTTAAAATCACCACCTATTATCAATGGCTCTGTAACGTTACTAATAATACCATGTAGGTGATCCCATATCACAGTACATCGGGCTACAGAAGGAGCAGCATAAACTGTAATAATGTGCATAACCTCAGCCTCAATATTTACTCTAGAATGTACAAACTGCTCATTCGACTCAAGAATATCCACTGTACCCAGCCCATCACGCCATAGCAACCATATCCCACCACTTTGGCCGATAGCATCACCTCTGTAAAACTGATCAAAACCTAAACCATGACAAATGCGTTGTGCATTAGCACCACCCGCATGAGTCTCAAACAAAGCTAAAAAGTATGTTCGGAACTTCTTGAGAAAGTAACGAATAGAACGTTGAAAGTTAGGTTTATTTTTCCCCCAGCAATTCCAAAAGAGACTATTAATCATGATAAAAGACTTGTTAAGACATACAAACGAACTATCGAGGCAACTTGCTAAGACTCGATGGTCAACACCACCCCCTCCGAGTTAGCCGCTATTACGTCTATATCTTGAGAAACTAACTTATCCGCACTATCTGCATCTCCAAGTATACTCATGGCTGTCTCTCCAGGTGCCTCAACCATGCTCGTAGCTTGGGTAATACTCAACTCGTTCATGGACCCAATCCGTCCACCCTCATGACTTTCCTCCTTCCTTGGTTGTTTGCTAGACTCAGTTATTAACTTCTCTCGCTCACAATTATCAAACACAAACCCCCTAAATGGCTTAGAAGGCTTCTTCTTCTTCATATACACAAGCTGTTTGGGACCTCCAACATAACTCCTCCGACAGCCATTCGCACCCCCATCCCTTGACAAAGAATTCATCTCCTTATTCTACTTTCCCGATCTATCGGGATATTTCAAGCTACTTGCCCCTACTTGCTTATCCCCCTCAACATTCTTCGGTAACCCTTCAAACTCAGGAGTATCCGTGACTGAGGATTCATTAATTGGTAGTAATTCTGCAATTGCTTCTAATGTACCAAATTTGTTGGAAATCTCAATTTTCTGAAACGCTTTCCTTAATGGGATTTCTCTCAAAACCTCTCCTACATCTTCTTGTACATTCGCCCTCTCCAAGCCCTTTTGATTAGACATCTTCATTGCTCTACGAGATCCTCTTGTAACCTTGGTAAACCCATCTGCATCACATACCAAACTAGCACTTATCTTCTCAATAACTTTGGATCGAACAATTCTTTCATTGCACTTCACAGCCGACAAGGTAGCCTCCGAACCCAAAGGCCTTTGAGAATCAATTGTTTCCTCACTTGCTAAGTTCTTACCAACTTGAGGACAAGCATGAGTGGCATGTCCATAGATCCCACAGTGAGTAAAAATGGAAGAAATGCCCTCAAATGAGACGTAAAATCTATCCTCATTAACCAAGATTGAGCCTTTCAATGGCTTGGCAAAATCTACCTCAACACTAACACAGGCATAATGGCCACGTCAAAAATTTGAAGTGGCTTCACCAATACAAATAGGTTTCCCTATAGCACTTGCGATCTTCATCAGCAAAGCACTATGGTAATAGCTCATTGTAAGCGATCAATGCGAATCCATACCGGAGTTGTTTGAATATCGCTATGATTTGGGTCAAAACTCGGCAACCATGGCGTCATGAGATAACTCCCAAACATCCTCCAAGGGTCCACTGGTTAGGGCATTATCATAATCATTAGTGTTTCCAAAACGAACAAGGAAAAGGTTTCGTGGGAGATCAATTACCGCCAACGAGCCCATAGGTTTCCATAGTTCATGTAATTTTTGTGTCATGGCTGCAATATTGACACTGCGTCCAAGTACCTTCACATATATGTTGTTATTCCACAAAGAATTCAAAGCACTAATCACTTATGCTCCACAACAATTTTTGCTTCTCCATCGCGACCATTAGGATATTCCACCCGAACTCTGTCTTCCATAAAAGAGTCAGGGACTCGCTTGACAGTATTCAATCCTCCACTCACGTTAGTCTCTGCGACTGTGGCTGCCCATGAAGACTTAGCTTTAAAATTACTAACATTGTCCCCCTATCGAGTTCCATTATCGCAACCCTATTCTCCTCATCCACTTCTCCATTCAATTTCGAACCACCTGAAACCCTAAGTTCCTCGTGTGTCATCGAACTCTCATGATCTATAGGATTATCGATAAGTGATGAATCATTCGGGGTTATAGAGCATGTTGAACATGATACGAGTGGCCTCTCTCGCTCACCCGTGTCAATAATGGCTTCATCCGCAACCCTTGAATCCAAGACCATGTCTCCTCTCTCATTCACAATGTTCCAACTCCACTTTCTCTTTCTGAACACAATTTTCCTCCAGAACCTATCACTGAGTTCGTCATATTCACCGAAAACCAAGGATCTGGCGGTTTCCCCTTGATCCCGACCTCGCGATCATTACCTTCGTCCACACATTTTCTTAAAGCCCTAGTCGCATCCCTCGTCGCCGTCATATTCTCTCCTACTCCTGTATTTTAACTTTACTTTAACTGTTGGTTCATATTATCCCGTCAAACTCCTTGTTTTCTTGTAGCTGAAAGTAAATGAATTTATGAATCTTAGGCCACCATTATCAAGAGGCTCTTAGGGGTTTCTTAGATTATTTTATTATTAAAATCTTAAGAACCCGTATGAAAGTTTCTTATTTAAGAGATTCATTCTTAGATTATTTTATTATTAAAAAAGTTATTCTCTCTCATCTTTTTACTCTCTCTCCTCTTTTTTACTCTCTTTGCTCTTTTTTACTCATCTTTTCACTCTCTCTCATCTTTTTACTCTCCCTCCTTTTATTACGCTCTTTCCTTTTTTTTACTCTCTCTCCTCTTTTTTACCCTCTCTCATCTTTTTTACTGTCTCACCTCTTTTTATCCTTTCTCCTTTATTACTTTCTCTACTCTTTTTTACTCTCTCTCCTCTTTTTTACTCTCTCTCCTCTTTTTTACTCTCTCTCCTCTTTTTTACTCTCTCACCTCTTTTTACCCTTTCTCTTTTTTACTCTCTCTTCCCTCTTTTTACCATTTCTCCTTTTTTACTCTCACCTCTTTTTCACTCTCTCTCATCTTTTTTACTCTCTCATCTTTTGACTCTTTTGCCTTTTTTTTACTCTGTTTCATTTTTTTACTCTCTCCTCTTTTTAGTCTCTCTCATCTTTTTGGTCTCTCTCCTCTTTTTTACTCTCTATCCTCTTTTTCACTCTCTCTCCTCTTTTTTTACTCTCTCATCTTTTGACTCTTTCTCTTTTTTTTACTATGTCTCATCTTTTTACTCTCTCTCCTCTTTTTAGTTTCTCTCATCTTTTTTACTATGTCTCATCTTTTCACTTTCTCTCTTTTTTTTACCCTCTCTTATCTTTTTTACTCTCTCTCATCTTTTGACTTTTTCTCCTCTTTTTTACTCTCTCTCATCTTTTTACTCTCTCTCATTTTTTTTTCTTAAGAACCCCACTTTAAGAAATCACCATTAATCCTACATAAAAATTATTCACAAAAATACAATTTTTAACTCTAAGAACCCCACTTTAAAATACCCCTTATAATGTTTCTCTTATACATAAAATTAGTGACTAACACTATCTCATTTCTGTACTAAAAGCATTGTATATATTTCCGATATTTGAATGGTTTCATATAGAATCCTAAAAACTAACACATTATAAAGATATTTACGAAGCAATAATAGATCACACCCCAATACCGTCATAGAGACATAATCATAATTGGTGGAAGACTAATTTTAGAGAAAGAAAGAAAAAGTATGAACCAGAAGCAAAAGCCAAGCAACATTTAATATTGTCGAAAAAAAAGCCAAGAAACATTTAGGCATTAATTGTTTGCAATAAAGCGGGACGGTTTTGCTTACGTGGTGAGGTTTTGATT
>OVBA01009662.1:0-10186 GCA_900406435.1 Lepidium aucheri | reverse complement strand
TTCATTGTTTCGTTTTATACCAGTCAAAGCTTATAGCATTTCTATTTTACCGTCATTTGAGCTTGTCCCTATGTCAATTGAAAATCTACGCCAACAACTCTTTAAGGGCATTGATGCATGCCCAATGAAATCTTGTGTACTTTGGAAGGTTTAGATCATTGAATATTACTTCTGCCTTTTTAAATTCATCGTAATCATCTTGAACAAAACCACCTGGGGAAACTTGTTGAAAACTATTTCGTTGGAACTCTCTGAAGCCTGCAATGGTATCTTGTATCATGGTCTGAAGTGATTTTCTTCTACGAGTTCCACGCAAACCACTTCCAGTAGAGCACCGAGAGATTCTTCCAGATCTCTGTGAATTCTCCCCATTTCTACTGCTTAACTGTAAGTTTATTCTATCGCGTTGTTGTCCATAACCTCTACGAGAAGGAAGTGTATTATCATCAATTGTAACATGATACACGTCTTCATCTTCTTGCGTTTTAGGCACCTGTGTTTGTGGATTATCACCACTATTGGTGTCTGAAACACCATATCCTTCTGCATCAACTTCACATTTGTTGGTTAATTCTTCTGTTCTTTGGCGCACAAATTTCTGAAATTGAGACTGAACAACATGTAATACAAAACATTTTTCCATAATATTCTAGAATAATGGTGGTCTACGTTTAAAACTCTTTGTTAATCTGCATCCCTATGAATTATAATCATCGTATTATTTACTATATAAAATTTGATAAATATGTTAACAAATCGAATGACTATGTGTACTTACAGTCTCACGTTCCTTCCACCATGCGTCAGATGCAGTTATCATTAAGGTAGTTGGATCCACCGAGATACCAGTATAATTCATCAGATTTTTCCACCTTTTGTTACTTTTCTTAAATTCATCGAGTTTATTTTTGAAGTAACCGCAATTTATATTTAGGTTAAACGCTCTGATGAACTTGTCAACCATATATGCTCTAGCAACTAGAGTTGGATTCTTCAGTGTATAATCACTCATGCCAAGTGCTTCATCGAATAATTCAATCAATGTTTTTTCTTGTTCGTAAGTCCATTTATATCCATTGCTCTATATTTTTTTTGCAAATATAATTGTTATTTATTATATCAAATTTTAATAAATAAAAAAATTGTTATAATTGTTTACCCGTATAGTTGCTTCTGGAACAGTAGCATTTGTGGGATAAGTTAAACTTGGTATTCTCGAATTATTTGTGCCTCTTTGACGGTTAGATGACATATCTACAATTTATAAAAAAATAATATATTAAAATCTTTAAACTATTTTTTTAAACTACACTTTATATTAACTAATATTATTGATAATTCTTAACTATTAAAATTAGTTTCTTCTCAAAAAATTCAGTTGTATCAACGAGAAGAAAATATAGTAATTCATAAATCTTACTAACAACCACTTTCTGTTAAATCAATAAAAAAAAACTGTAATTGTTAATAATCTTTTACAATTACAATTGAAATAATTTATAATAAAGTTATATTCAAATATCTCAAAGTAAACACAAACCAACCATGTTAAAATTTAACTATACATTAATTTGTCTTTTAAGTACCTAAATATATCTATTATAACATGATTAGTAATATAGATTTATACAAATTACTAACAAAACTAAGTAAAATTAATATATATATATATATACCTGATGCACGTGGTTTTCTTGTTTTTTTACTCCTTCATTTGAAATTCTTCTTGATGCTAGAAAAATTAGATGATATGAAAATTTGTGTTGAGAATATTGGAGTAGCATGTAAATAAGTATGCTAATTATAAATGATTTAAATACTACTTTAAAAATGGAAAAAAATTAAAAAACTTATTATTTCACGCTTTTCAATGAAATCCGCTGGTAAAAACATTGAACTACGAATTTTGCAATTATATAGCAGATTTTGCAGTTATACAGCGGATAAATCCGCGAATTTATTAAGAAAATGCGGAAAATTGATGATTGGTGCACAAAAGACGGAATTTTCTCTCTCCTCTCAAATACGCCCCTCAAAGCCTTTGGGTGACCAAAGCAAAAAAAAATTAATTTGTACATAGGCATGACTCCATGGCAAGTCTTTATGTTCCTACATCGGATCAGCTTGGGGATTTGTTGACAAAGGCTCTTGGTGGCCAACATTTTAAGTGTTTTAGTGTCCAAACTGAATATCTCCAAGTTCCAACTTCAGGAGAGTATTGGGCTACATCATAGGCTTATACTGATTACCTGACTGATACGTTAGGTTTAGCCTTGTAATTCACATGTATATATATATACTTATAGAGATGCTTATCAAACGCCTCGCGAATAACCTCTATCTATTTTTTTGGCATGTACATATAAAAGAATACGTATGTAACAGAATGTCACGTGTGAAGAGTACTGTTGCACAGTCGACAAAATTGATCATCGGTTTTTGTGGGGACATGAAAATCCTGACATTTTGCTCGACTGGTCTCCAATACTATGTCCCATTTATTATTCTTCCATATGGGACCCTATTTATTTAATTGTTTACTACTCCAAAGTTATGGGTACCACTTGAATTTTTCTGTAAATTTTCTTTCTTATCTTGACTTTTATCTGTAAAGATTTCAATATTTTTATTTTTCAACTTCAATGAGACATGGCAAAACGAAATTTGAGGCTAGTCAGCCTCCAACTTTATCTCAAATTTTTCAATTTTCCCTCTCTTTAGACCTCTAATAATAATTGTGGTTCTTGGCTTTTTGCTAAAGAATAGAGCCAAATTGTCCATTTTTTATTACAAAATATTGATTATTCTTGTGATGGTGGATCCCTTTTCCTCGTGCTTCGAGCTCCATTTACCTTTCTTACATTTTCTTTATCCTTATACTTTGAATTTCCACCACCTTACAAAGGATGATTAGCTTTTACTTGTTATACTAAATTCAGATAAAAGTGTGTGTAAGTCTTTTGAACATCTTTTACAGAAACTAAGATTTTGAAGAAAATGGCGAAAGAGAATAATAGTCATCAGCAAGCAGAAGCAAAGAGAAAGAGACTCACTTGGATTCTCTGTGTAAGTGGTCTCTGCATATTGTCTTACGTTATTGGATCTTGGCAAAACAACACTGTCCCAACTTCTTCTTCTGAGGTTCACTCGAGAATGGGATGTGATGAAACAACAACAACAACAACAACAACTCGAGCTCAAACTCAAACAACTCCTTCTTCTGCTGATAGTGATGATAAGTTCTCTTCTGATTCTTCTTCCTCCTCAGAACAAGTTGAGTTAGATTTTGAAAGCCATCACAAACTCGAGCTCAAGGTTAAGAATCAAACCTTAAAGTATTTCAAGCCATGTGACATGTCTTTGAGTGAGTACACTCCATGTGAAGATCGACAGAGAGGAAGACGATTTGATAGGAACATGATGAAATACAGAGAGAGACATTGTCCTACAAAAGATGAGCTTCTTTATTGTCTGATTCCTCCTCCACCAAACTACAAGATTCCATTTAAATGGCCTCAGAGTAGAGACTATGCTTGGTATGACAATATCCCACACAAGGAGTTAAGTGTTGAGAAAGCAATTCAGAATTGGATTCAAGTTGAAGGTGACCGATTTAGATTCCCTGGTGGTGGTACAATGTTTCCACGTGGAGCTGATGCTTACATTGATGACATTTCCAAACTCATTCCTCTTACTGATGGATCCATTAGAACAGCTATAGATACAGGATGTGGTGTAAGTTTTCGATTTTTTTATTACCTTTCCATTGATATCTGACTTATTCTAATCAATTCAGCTTGATTTGGTTGTTTAGGTTGCGAGTTTTGGTGCTTACTTATTGAAGAGAGATATTGTGGCTATGTCTTTTGCTCCAAGAGACACTCATGAAGCTCAAGTCCAGTTTGCTTTGGAACGTGGAGTTCCTGCAATTATAGGGATTATGGGATCAAGAAGACTTCCTTATCCAGCTAGAGCTTTTGATCTTGCTCATTGTTCTCGTTGTTTGATTCCTTGGTTTAGAAACGGTAATGATTTTTTCCTCATCAGGTTGCTTGCTTTGTTGTAGGAATTTAACCAAAATAGAAAAACATATGTGTAGATGGATTGTACTTGATGGAAGTGGACCGGGTTTTAAGGCCTGGTGGTTATTGGGTCCTCTCAGGCCCACCAATCAATTGGAAGAAATACTGGAAAGGTTGGGAAAGATCAAAAGAGGATTTGAAGGAAGAGCAGGATTCAATAGAAAATGTAGCAAGAAGTCTTTGCTGGAAGAAAGTTACAGAGAAAGGTGATTTATCAATTTGGCAAAAGCCTATCAATCACATTGAGTGTAAAAAACTCAAACAACTTCATAAATCTCCTCCTCTATGCAGCAAATCAGATCTACCAGATTTTGCTTGGTAATAACTTCAACCCCTGCCATAAATATAAATTAAACTAGTAAAAAAATGATAAAGTAGCCAAGCTCTTCTAAGTATAGTGTACTTGTCTCAGCTATTAGCTGGGACATTTGGATTTTAGCGGTGAGTTTGAGCTATAAATCAGACCTTGTTGATTGAATTTGACGAGATGAATTTGAAAATAGGTACAAAGACTTGGAATCTTGTGTAACACGACTACCAGAAGCAAACAGTCAAGACGAATTTGCAGGTGGTGCATTGCAGGATTGGCCAGACAGAGCTTTTGCAGTTCCTCCAAGGATAAGCCAAGGAACAATACCTGAGACCAATGCTGAGAAATTCAGAGAAGACAATGAAGTGTGGAAGGAAAGAATAGAATATTACAAACAGATAATGCCAGAGCTTCCAAAAGGAAGATTCAGGAACATAATGGATATGAATGCATACCTTGGAGGATTTGCTGCAGCAATGATGAAATATCCATCTTGGGTTATGAATGTTGTTCCTATTGAATCAGAGAAGCAAACTTTAGGAGTTATTTACGAACGTGGATTTATTGGAACATATCAAGATTGGTGTGAAGGATTCTCTACTTATCCAAGGACTTATGATTTGATTCATGCTGCTGGACTGTTCAGCCTTTATGACAACAGGTAAACACATCATTTACTCATACTAGGCTTAGACATTTTGGATTTCGGGTTGATTCCAAGTCGGATTTTCTAGTTTAGTGAATTATGATCCATTTAGATACTTTCTGTTTTCGGGTTTGGTTTAGTCTAGGTATCTTTGGGTTCGGAACGGTTTGGAATTTGGATACACATATGACGAAGCACTAAATATATGCATTTTTGCATTATTTGTATGCATTTTTGTATTTGTGTATATGTTCTCACAGAAATGTATGTTGATGTTGATGATGAAAGGTGTGACGTGACATTGATACTACTTGAGATGGATCGAATATTAAGACCAGAAGGAACAGTTGTGTTTAGGGACACTGTGGAAATGTTGACGAAGATACAAAGCATAACCAATGGAATGAAGTGGAAGAGTCGGATTTTGGATCATGAAAAAGGTCCCTTTAACCCTGAGAAGATCCTTCTTGCTGTTAAATCTTATTGGACTGGTCCTTCTTCTTAACTTTTGTATTTTCAATCTTCTTTGAACTCTTACCTCTTCTTTAATCTTCTGTTTTCTCATCTCTGCTTTCTTTCTCTTGGTTTTCTTTTAAAGAAAAAAGGAAGAAAAATCTATGATTTTATGGGAAATTCACAGGGAACATGGAAATTTTTAGCACTTTTAAATATTGAAAACGAGAAATGATTGCAAAAATGAAGACACCAAAATACATCTATATATTGTTGGAAGCTGTCTAGTTTCGAGATCAGATTCAGAGGTCCTCGTTAGAGGTGGACTTCGTCCCTTAAGTCCAATAAGTGACCAAAGCAGTGATTTCATCAAGAACCTTCAAGCTTTGGTTAGCAAAATAGAGCTAAGTATTTCTAACAAGATTTCATTACCTTCATGCGACAACGTTTAAGTGTTGTGGTACCAACCAATCCAACTTTTGAGTTTCAATCTATCCCAAAATGTAGTTGAGTTGTTTGCTTGTTTTGAACCATTAGTAAGAACGTTCTGACAACCTGAAGTACTAACCCAAAAACCTCCTTAGTTTTGAATCCATGTTTTGTCCATTTGCATTAACTAGTTAGGTTAAAAGCTAAGCAAACACACACCATAAATCAAACTGATTACCTCTTCAAATTTCCGAGGAAAAAAATCTATTTGTAATATTTTAATAATAAAAGAAAGTGATGTGGTAGGGTATGGGAAGAGCATGACAAAAGAAAGATGCTTGCCATATTATTTTGATATTTACAATAACATTGATTTTAATGACCTCTTCAATTTCAGACAGATCAAATCTTTCTTCTTCCTTCTTTCTTCTCTACCCAAATCCTTCCTCCAGTTTCTTAAATTTTCATTCGGACACACAAGTCCGATCGGATCCACATCATGGAGGTTGAAGAAGAAGTGAAACGAATCGTTGAACAGGTTAAAGAGCTTAATGAATCTTCCACTTCCTTCGTTTCTTCTTCTTCTCAGGAAGAGCTCTCTCTTCGTAAAAGAGCCTCTGTTGTTGACTCTTCAATTCGCAGTCTCCGCTCCACTCTCGTCTCTGACAAACATCTCGATCCCAAGCTTTTCGACAAGGTAGAAGAATCTTCTGAACCCATCTCTCTATTCATCTATTACTTGATTCTTAAAGTTGGCTTTTTTATTCCTTTTCTACAGTTGGAGGAGGATCTGCAACGTGCTAGATGCATGCTTGCTGATGGTGATGCTTCCTCTTTTCTTCCCTCCAAACCTCAAGGTTTTGTTTTGTCTCTTCCTTCGAGATCAGCTACTCGAATCTGAGATTCAATTTTTGAATTGATCTAATATTGAAATGATTGGACTTTGTAATAACTGTTGAATCTTATGATTGAAAAGCAGGACGCTTTGTAAGAATGTTTTTAGGACCTGTGAATGTTCGAGCTTCACGAAAAGATATACAGCTTAAAGTCAAAGAAGAATACAATAGCTACAGAGTTAGTATTGTTTGTTTTCGCCATTAATGCGGTTGGTTGCATCTTGCTTCATTCTCGAATTAATCTGTCAAATAACTTGTCTGCTCCATGGAAACAGGATAGGACTGCTCTTCTTTTTCTTGTTTTTCCTGCAATACTTTTGACTCTAAGATCTTATGTATGGGATGGATGCTTGCCTGCATTCCCTGTTCAGCTCTACGAGGTATTTATTCTAGGATTGAAGTCGTCTTTGATATTAAGCCACTTACATATTGTATTTGTGTTTCGGATTCTTGTATTAACATGTCGACTCCCTTTATCAGGCTTGGCTTCTGTTCCTTTATGCTGGTTTGGTTATGCGAGAGAACATTTTGAGAGCCAATGGGAGTGATATCCGTTCATGGTACTCTTGTTTTCTTACTCCTTCGTTTATAATGATTGTTTTGATCCCTTAAAGTTTTGTTTGGCTATTGTTATCTAGGATTTAGAATTTGTATTATGTTTGGCTGATTCAAAGTTATGCTATTGCTGAAAGTCAGAGGATACATAATACTGAGTGATTTAGATAAATTTGTAGACTGATAGGTTACGGTTTCATTAGTCGTAGGCTCTGAATTCATTAGGTGCTAAGGTTCATATTTCATATGAGTGGTCTCTTTTTCCATTCTTTAGATTCGCTCTGCTGCTGACTCTCCTTGTTTGTGTATGCACTCTTATGACTGCCCATAAAAATTTACTTTTAGCTATTAGTGTATAAGCTCGACTGCAACCAACTGGTCAAATCTTTTGCTGCCATTTGTGGTTTGCTTCTGATTTTGGTACCTCTCCAAGCCTATACTGATCTCATTTCTGAATGAGAGGGGCACTGGAGTTGAGTGGATGATAGGAATTTCCAGTGGCAGTTAATGCAGCAGGCTTCACCCTGTTTGATTCCTTAAATGACTTTTGTCTGGTATTGAATAGAAATATGGAAATGCTGTTGAAGAGGTAGCTTATTATTGTTCTAAGGTAGAGAACTAGATCTTAAAATCGTGTAGAGGATAATGAGAAACTATTGATGATTTTAATTGGAACTGAGAATGATGTCATTTAGACTGATTTTCTTATTATGTGCGATTCTGGTGGTATCCTCCTGTGAGTTGGAAATGAATAGAGCCTCGCCTCTGGGCTTATTTGCTGTTGCAGGTGGCTTTATCATCATTATTTTGCAATGGCTATGGCCCTTGTCAGTCTCACTTGGGAAATCAAAGGTCAACCAAACTGTGTTCAGAAGCAGGTAGCTGTTATTATCATATATGCAGAGTCAAATCTACCAAGCAAGTATTATAATTCATCCAAAATCTTCTGCAGAAAGGAGTGCGTCTTTTCCTACAGTGGGCTATGATGCAAGGTGTTGCAATGCTTCTGCAAAATAGATATCAGCGCCAAAGATTATACACTCGCATTGCACTTGGAAAGGTGCCATACTAATTACATTATGCTCTAGTTCAAGTTCAATCCACAACAATAAATTGCTATAAACATGTGCGTTATGGTCATTTTCAGGCTAAGAGGATGGACGTAGTATGGGGAGAAACAGCTGGAGTAGATGGGCAGTTATTGCTATTATGTCCTATTTTGTTCACATTACAGGTAACAGTTGTACTTTTGTTGCACAATCAACTTAAGATGAGGTCATGGTAAAGCATCTTAAAGCTAGATAATTCCTACACCAATGTACCATAGACCAGGGTTGTGTGCTTGTGATTACATGGTATAAGTAAATCAAACTTTATGATATCCTCTCAGACTTGTAAGATAGTCTTAACAGTGAAAGATCTTTGCTCACTCTAAACCTCAGACTTATACTGAATTCAAGCTTGTTTATCCTTTGTCATTAATCATATTTTGTATTCTACTATGGCAAACTCAGGGCTTTGAGGCATACGTGGGACTGCAGTTGCTTAGGACAGTCTTAATGGGAGTAGTTGCTGAATGGCAGGTATATATCTCTCTTCTGGCAGCGTTTATGCATTATCCCCACTGCTTTATTCACTCACCTGTCTGACAAAAACAAAAATATATAGTTGAATAGATATAAAACAATATTGAAACTGGTGAATATCAGAAACTCAAGTCTCTAGATAGTCTTCTTGCTCATTTCCAAAGAAGTAACTGATCTTTAAATACACATCGTATATTTTATCACAATGGTTTTTGATGACAATGTCAATGATGGGACAGGTGTTGGTTTGTGGCATTCTTCTGGTAGTTATGGCTATTGGAAACTTCATAAACACAGTAGAGACATTGATGGTGAAGTCGAGGTTCAAAGCTAAGATGAAGAGAAGCAAAAGCAGAGCAGAACTTGATTAAACTTCCTAACTTATATAACTACAGCTTTATAGCACCAAAACTTCTGGAATCTTTTCCCCATTTTCTGTTTTACTTGATAAATTTTGTTTTCTTGGGGCAAAAGTTACATAAGTGTCTTTGGTAAAAAGGAAAAAGAAAAAGAGAGAAAGTGCCCTTTAATTTTGTAAATGGAAGTTGGAGTTGATTATTTGATGGATTTTGTAAATCATTTGTGTTTACAGTAATCACACACTCGAATATGGTTTTGAAATAAGATTTTTTGTTCTTTTGTGCTTTGAACTTGAAGAGTAGTTTGGAAAGTGTAGCTTCCTCAACAAAGTTCCTTTTGGTTTATCAAATTATTTTGGGTCCAGTCTACCATTGTCTATTAATACTCTATGAATTTATATTTTAATACATCAATACATCTTTATTCTAAATTGATATTTTTTTTATTGAATATAATGATACATTAATAAAAGGAATGCAATGGCAATAATAAATTTTTTGAGGTTTCATTGTACATATATCAGTTAATAATTCCTTTTGTTAATCTTCGTGGTTTAAACTTAAGTAACGTACTATCACTATTTTATATTTATGATTTATACTGTAGATTATAAGAGTCCGATAAAGTCTCTTAAATATCACACGTAGTATAGCGAAGGAAATTTGAATTTAAATTATTTACGCTCTACCACTTGACTATGACTATATTGACATCAATTAATAATTTGGCATTAGGGTTTTTTGGTCAAATATTTGGCATTAGGTTTATACAATTTTTTTTACTCGAATTAGTAAGACAAACAGAAAAGAATGGAGAAGAACACTACAAGAAGACATATATATTACAAGACCAGATTTCGTCCCTAATTC
>OVBA01009661.1:0-10187 GCA_900406435.1 Lepidium aucheri | reverse complement strand
AACCGTAATCGTGTGATTGTGATTGTGATTGTGATTGTGATTGTGATTATGCAAAAGAGCCAAGGGGCTCGTGTGTGAAAAGAGCCGAGGGCTCGTATATAAAAAGAGCAAGGAGCTCGTGTGTGAAAAGAGCAAGGAGCTCATGTGTGAAAAGTGCAAGGAGCTCGTGCGTGAAAAGAGCCAAGAGCTCGTGTGTGATTAGAGCCGAGGGCTCGTGATTGATAAGTTATATGATTGGAAATAATAGATGTGATAATCGATGTGTGAAACCTAGATCATGATTGTTCTTTGGTTTATTTTATGTATTATTGAATGCTTGTACTGGTTATAGCCTTGTGAGGCGAGATGACCAAACCACTAAGCAAATTCGTTTGCTTATGCAATCCTCGTGATTGTAGGTAATGAGCAAGTCAATGTTCGTGAAAGTGAAGAGTAGGAGCGAGGCCAAGGCAGAAGGAAGAGGGGATGGATTAGGACAGAGCTTGTGTTTTATTCTTATGTTTTTTTGGAATTGAACTTATTGCTAGAACCGTTTATAATTTGTTAAGTTCTCGGTTAAGTTGAATTGTGTTTTGAACTTCGATTTGGATTTTAATAAATGGAACCGTCTTTAGTTTGAATGTTTGGGCTTGTCACTTTTTTTTTAAAAATCAAAATTTTGACTTAGTGAAATATGGACTTAAAATGACTAAGTGTAAGGTCCGCCCAAGACTTTACTAAAAATTGTGTAGAATTTGAGAATTGCGAGTTTAAGGTGTTACAATAGGTTCATTGCGGAAAATTGGGTGATCCGGGAAGCTTCACACTTCCATGTGCAGTAGGGCACCTTACATTCGTCAACTGCTCGTATGATCTTGAAGCATCCATCAGTTTGATCCCACTAATCACTACACAAAAGCTGGGGTACTCAAACTTCAAGGATTGCAAAATCTCGTTGGTCCTCGCGGACAGAACAACAAGGAAGCCGAGGGGACTGCTCAAGGATGTACCAATAAGTGTTGGCAGCGTGCTGGTTCCTACTGATTTTGTTGTATTAGAAATAGATGAAGAACCTACTGATCCACTACTGCTGGGTAGACCTTTCTTGGCATCAGTAGGACCTTTGATTGATGTGCGGAACAGGACCATTGAACTAAAGGTTGGAGAAGGAGTTGGTATGATGTTCGGCTTAAAGGAAGAAAGAAAGAAGCCTACGATCGACGGTCAATGATCTGAGATTGATAGGGGGAATGGATGAGGATGCGAATGAGGGAGCTCTGGTTCCTTTTGCAAACCCATACTAAGAGGCGTATGAAGAGTCGAGCTTGTGACTCTAAACAAGCTCACTTGGGACAGAATCCCATGTCTATCCTTTACTTTTGAAAACTCATTTTAAATTTCGTTTAAAGTTAATTTAGCTTTGTTTAAATTTTAAAGACAAATCTTTGCTAGTTTATTGTAGTTATTATTGGGTGTTTGAAATTTTGATCTCAGGTTCAAGGAGCCTTGGCTACACTCTTGGCAAAATTTGAGGAAGTAATGCCCTAATTAAGCCAAGAAAAAGTAGACCTCGCACCAAACTCTCGGAGGCAACAGAGTGAGGAGTGAGAAAATTTGACAAAGAACCTGAACCCCTCAGGACATGAGGCCGAGGAAGGTGTGCGAGTAGTATTCACATTGCCTTGAACACCACTCATTGACCTACTTGCACACCTCAATATCCTTTTATATAGAAAGTTCTAGTCAAATACATCTCAATATGATTGATATGAACTCACTATTCAGAGAAAATCTTGAACATGGAGCTTAATGGTGTAAATGCTTTAAATTGAGTTTATTTTGATATTGTGGCTAACTATTCATGGTTTCAGATACTGCCACAAACAGGGAGCTAGTCAAAACTAAGAATAGTCAGATGGAAGAAACAGGAGCAGTTCAAGCTTGGGTTTTTCTGAATGGGTAGTCAGGCCTCAGTGTATGCAGCAAGGATAGTGAGCGAGGAGGTTAGCTGAGAAGCGCTTGAGGACAAAAATTTGAATTAGTTCCAGCTCACCAAGTGGGGTCCACAAACCAACATCTTTTTGCTAAAAACTAGGGATGGTCAAGTCAAAATTGGACCAATCCAAGGGATGAGATTGGTCAAGGATTTAAAATTTGAAATGGACGGTCCGGATCATGCCAATCTCGAGGGCAAATGGCGAGCCATTCGGGAGCCAAAATTGTGTCCCTTATCAACCCAAGATTGTCTCTTTCACTATGCCGAGATTGTCTCCTTCTCACCCGCAACACTTTCCTATAAAAAAACCTCTCCCTCATCGGCTTCATCATCTGTTTTCAAACCCTCAAGTAATTAAACTCTCTCTCACCGAGTTAATCCTTTTCACCAAGTTACTCTCTCTCACCACCGCCGAGTTACTCTCTCTCTCCCTCAAGCTCGAGTTTTTCTGATCAATCTTTGTCAAGCATGTCTTCCGGTGACAAAAGAAAGATGAAAGAATTCAGGAGCAAGTTCATGAATGATCCACGAAGAGCTGGAAGAAGAGAGATGTCAGCGGGGCTTGAAGACTCACTGCTGGTCCGCCGTGAAGGCCTTGCTGATTCATCGTCCTATCACATGATGAGGAGCTAGGGGTACAAACGAGAATTGAGATTCAGATAAGGAAATCGGCGAGAATATCGGCGACTGAGCCGATGGACTAGAAGTACGTTCATGGGGAAGGAAGCTCAGCTAAGGAGAAGAAGAAAGGCAAACAGATAGCCTCACCCTCAAGCAGCAAAGACAGTGACGAGGACAGTGCGTATGCTCAGCCCTCGCCAATGGAGGTCGAGTACGAGAACGAGGAGAAGACAGAGAAGAAGACTGAAAAGAAGGGAAAGAACACAAGGTACCGCCGAGTCATCAAGGACCTAAAGAAGAGCGGTTACTCAAAGAAAGAGATAAGGAAGGCCTACGAGGAGTCTGAGGCAGAAAAGAAGGGAAAGGCTAAAAAGGAGGCTGATGAATCCGACAAGGCATTTGAGGCTTTGAAGGTGATGGGGATAAAAGGTACATACTTCCTACATTCTGGAACAATGAGGAAACTGGGAATCACTGAGGATGTGGATAGGGTGTTTAGCTTGCTTGGTATTAAGGTTTGATGTATAGTGTGGCGAGTTCTTACATTGAGGAAACATTGCAATTCCTCGCCACCGTGGACCTTCTTATCTACGCAAAGTCTAAGACAGCCAAGATTAAGAAGAATGGACCTGGATACATAATGTTCACCGTGTAGGACAAACTATACGCGGTGACGTTGAGGGAGTTGGAAATGATTTTTGGGTTTCAATCCGGAGAAGCGGCATATTTGGATGTTGGAGAAAATGATACCGACGAGGTATGGAAGATCTTGTCCGGATCTAGGGAGTATGGCTCTTCGCGGAGCAAGGGAAGTTGGATCCGCAACCCAGCCATTAACTACGCGAGGAGAGCAATAGCCAACATGATTTTTGCTCGACCCTCCACCTCACCAATCAACCTTGGGAAGATGCACATGATGGTTATGGCAATGAAGGAGATTGTTGGCACTACTCCAAGCGGGATGCATATTGAAGGAGATGAAGGAAACTCCGGGATGTCGTTCGTGTTGGAAAAACACCTCACCACATACCATGCACGAGCTGTGACGCAAACGGGGAGAAAATCCAGGAAGCCGAAGCACATTTACATTGGTGGAGTGGTTGCTTGGATACTGTAAGCAAAGGGAGTACCTTTGAACACTAAGGATTGCAATTAGGCTCCACCCTAATTTATGGACATGCGGTATCTCTAAGGAGCAGGCCTTATCGCTAAAGGCGAGGTTAACAGGCGAGCTGTATAAAAATTCGATCATCCAAAAAAGAAATCTGCCGGAATACTTCTCCCTTGCCTAGCATACACCAGACTGAACACTATGGAGAATGTGACTTTCACCCCACTCTCGCGGCTCTACTGGGTGAACACCAGCAAAGACAACGAGCTTAGTAGGTAGAGGAGGAGGTAGACGAGGAAGAAGTTGATCTTGAATCCTACTTTTTTGAGGAGTTCATTGAGAAAAACCAAGGGACAGCAAGAAAGGAAGCCCACAAACGAATTGGGAAGCTCCAAAAGTTGGGGAAGTGGCTTCTCAAGAAGGTGAAAGGCCTCACAAAGGAAAATGAGGAGTGGCTGAGTGAGCGCAAGAGGATGTGGAAAGCAATTGATGGACTAGAATCATCGCTGAGAAGAATAGAACCCCAGCCTTGCACACATGACTCGCCACCACCAGCGAGGAGGCACTCAACTTAAGCAGGTCATAGCTCACACAGAGTGCAAGAAAAACAACTGCAACGTCAATCAATGGACACAACGCGGGTTTACAAGAGGACTAGGAAAAAGGGCCAGAAACACCAAGAGCAGACGCCTTAGGAAGGTCCCTCGCATGCATCCCTCGACGACCATGACCGCGAGGAGTACTCAGACTGGCAGCAGCACGTCACACCGTGTGAAGGAATAGCTTCAAGAGGGTACCCAAACCCTCACAGCTACACTCTTGAGGACATGAACACGTCAACTGCTCACTTGTCCGACTTTTAGGTACCAAACTCCAACCCTATGTACATACATTTTACTTTTAGTTATTTTTTGTTTTGTTTGTCTAGACATCTCTCTCCGACTTCTATACACACAAGGGACTGTGTGATTTAAGTTTGGGGGAGGGGTCTAGAGTGCTCTCACAATGATTCTTGTGATTTTATTTTCTATTTTGCGTGCATTTGTTTAGGTTGTAAAAATTCGGTTAGATTTTTCTTTGTGCATTTGATTGTTGCATTTCATGGCACTTAAGGCATAGAAAACACCTAAAAATTTGATTTTTTTTTGAAAATGATACCTAAAAAAATAGAGTAATCATGTAGTTGCATCCATTTAGATTTGTCTTTAGGTTGCATCCATTTAGGACTCATGCATCCGAACTTGTTTAGCGGGAATGATCTTGATGATGGGCAAATCTTGATAAGTTAAGCTAAGTAACCATTGTGAATGCTCTTGATTGGTAGATAGCCGTTTTGGAGAGTTTTTGGGCGGATCATCGCCTAGGTAAACTTTGCTTGGGTTGTGTTTGGAATAGGTCTAGTTTGATTCCTTCTAAAACTGACTTAAACTTCTAATTTAGAGCCTAGAGATGCATCAATACCTTCTTATTTATGTTCAGCATGATCCAAAAGTGTATGCCATGTATAACCCTCTCAAAAGTTAAGTGAAAAATTAAGCTGCCCGCAAAGAATTTAAACCGAGTAAGTGGTAATAGTGAAGCGGCTGGAAGGATGCGTAACCCGTAGCCTTTCATGTACGTGTATATCCGCTAACTTACTCCATATGCGGGTTGGTGGAGCAACTTGGAAGGAAGCGTAAACATGTAACCTTTCATGTTTGTGTAAGCCAACTTCGGAAAAGCCAAAAGGACACGATAAAAAAAAGAAAAGAAGAAAAAAGAAAAAATGAATAATCGGACAGAAAATTTTTAATGAGAGGGAACCATTAAAGTTGAAAAATGATCATGCTAAGCATAGAGAAGTCAAAACATGTAATCTTGATCTCTAGTCTCTTTTGAGGACCGCACCAAAAAAAAAAAGGAATTAGACTTGTACCTTTAGAGACCAGCTTAGGTGATAGGAATCCATAGGTTGAATGCTATGTTTGAGGATGATTATATTGCATNTTTGTTCTTTTGTGGATTACGGTTTAGCTTAAGCAAGTTGTTCGTTAGATAAGATGTTCCTACTTTGTGTGCAGCTTTTTCAGCTTAGATCAATGCACTTGCTTGAGGTCAAGCAAGATCTAAGTTTGGGGGAGCTAATGTGTGTGATTTTTGATGGTTTTAGAGTCTTGTTTTAGGTAGTTTTGTATCCGTCTAGATAGATTTTCCGTTTACTTAGTTCTTTTTAGGTTTGTTTTGCTTTCTTTGCATTTGCATTTGGAGTTNTAGGAAAAGGAGCAAAAAGGAGCTAAAACTGGAGCTAAGGACAATTAGATCAGCTGCTAGGCGAAAAAGATCGTGCAAACTCGGATTGCTACCTCGTGGATCGCAGGGCGAGGACTGCTCAGAACGCTCAAAAAAGATGCCTCAGTCACCAGCCTTAACCTATCTGCCGTGAGGGAAGATAAATCTATTACATTCGGATCATCCACTCTGTCTCAACCCCCGAGGACAAAGACTAGAACCACCCCTCGGTGCCCAATCTCGCGCAAGGACTCCGAGGGCAAGATTTCTAGTTGACCGACTTAGGTCGGTTTGACTATTAGTGTTATGCAAATGACCCTATAAATACCCTCTAATCACTCTCTTATCATTTTTATCTGATGTTTAGCTGAAAAACTCTCTCTATTTTCATTGTTGCTTTCATTTATGTTTGTTTAAGGTACTCTTTGATGTTTATGCAATTAAGTTAATTAATTAAGTTGTTCTTCATCTTTTCTTTCTGCTATTTTCATTTTATTTTCTTTATGTTTATGCAAGTTAGATCTCCCATAGGCCTCCGTACTCAACTCATGAGGTACGAGTAGATCTGTTTGGATCTTGAGGATAGGGTGATCGGAGGTGGATATGTTGATCCCCTTGCCGTTCTAGGCATGATATGAACTCCAATATCTTCTCACATGGTTAAGCTTAATGCTGATCTCTCTCTGATCAAGAGAGATCTTATTTGGGCGGCAACCTAAGGCTAGCGCCAATGGGAGTGGAGACCAAATGTCGTGTGAGTGATGGCTTGATCCGCCGAGGAGAGATCTAGTATGTGGGTCGGCTGTTAGACGAGTTAGGCTAGGCTTAATGCTTCCAATTTGGCATAATCGCGGCTAGTGCCGTATTGGATCATCCAATTTGGTTAGGGGTCTTTACTGTGAGAACGGTTGATCTATCCTTGTCCCGGTCTAGGGATCGCTCAAAAGAAGTTTGGCGATAATCAACCTCCCTATCCTTTAGATCCATGCTTTTAATCTTATTTCTATTCTATTGCAATTGTGTGCTCTGTTTTTAGGTCATTTCTGTGTTATGAATTTTCAAATTCTGTTTGTATTTTGTCTTTTAGCTTATTTTGTCCTATTGCCTAGATTGAAAGCTTGTTTGATATCATAGCCTATCTTTTTGACAGATTGATAGGTTTCTTGAACTAAGATCTAGTAGTAGATAGGTTGATTACAAGCATCTCCGAGTATTTGGTTCGACAATTCCTATCTATTTACCACATTGCTCAACTGATTTGATCTTAGGACTCAAAAATCCTTCTATCATTGAGTCATCTACATGCAGGGACCAACTGCTTGGTACAACTTCATCCGGTTGGGCAAGCTTGGGTGATAGCTCTACTAGGAAGTCGTCAAGGCCTTGCCATTTCGCTGTCGTCCCCCGTTTATACTCGATCTCATTTTTCTTAATTCGACCGCCCACTTCGATAGCTGGCCTGATTGGCTCGGACTATGAAAGATTATCTGGATGGGTTGGTTCGACAACACGACAACGACGTGTAACTAGAAATAGGGCCTCAATTCCCAGGCCGAGGTGACAACTGCCAGTGCTAGCTTCTCGATTGTCGGGTACTATAACTCCCAATCGTCTAATGCCTTGCTTATGTAGAAGATGGGCTTCTGCTCACCGAGATCTTTCATGACGATCACACTGCTAACCGCAGAGGTCAAGATTGCGATACAAAGATAAAGTGTGTCTCCCTCGGCCGGCTTTGCTAGAACTGGCAATGTTGATAGGTAAACTTTGAGCTGTTTGAAGACGTCCTCGCACTTGTCATCCCAGATGAAATGTTTATTGCCGCGGAGGAGCTGGTAAAATGGCAAGCACTTATCCATCAAATGGGAGATAAAGCGTTGAGAGCGGCTATCCTCCCCGTCAATCGTTGGAATTCTTGCACACTTTTGGAGGATGGCAGATCAAGGATGGCAGAGATTTTCTTTGGGTTTGCTTTGATCCCGCGTTTGGTGACTATGTAGCCCAATAATTCCCTTGATGTTACCTCAAAGGTACATTTTGCCGGGTTTAGTTTCATGTCGTACTCATTTAGTATTCTAAAACATTCGCACACGTGCGCGACATGATCTCTGGTCCGTAGAGACTTGACAAACATGTCGTCAATATGGACCTCCATTATGCAACCCAGCTGTCGTGCGAACATCTTGTTGACAAGTCGCTGATAAGTCGTGCCGGCATTTTTGAGGCTGAAAGGCATCACCTTATAGCAGTATGTCTCCCTGGCCGTTATAAAGGCGGTCTTCTCCATGTCGGTATAACTCATCTGGATCTGGTTGTAACATGAGAATGCGTCCATAAAAGAAAGGAGTTTGTTCTTGGTGGTCGCCTCGACGAGCTGATGGATGTGTGGGAGCGGGAAGCTGTTTTTGGGCATACCTTATTCAGATCTGTAAAGTCAACGCACACCCTCCATTTGCCATTTTTCTTTTTAATGACCACCGGGTTGGCCAGCAATTTTGGGTATTGCACTTCTACAATCGATCCTACCTAGAGGAGTCGATCCACTTCATTGTTCACCACCTCTGTATGTTCAGCTCCTAGCTTGCGGCGCTTCTGCTTCACTAGGCAGAAAGTGGGATCGACGTTGAGTTTGTAGCATGCGATTTTGGGGTCGATCCCCGACATGTCTGCGGTGCTCCAAGCAAATGTCTGATTATTCTGCTCGAGGAAGGTCTCGAGTTTGGTCCAAATGGTGGGGTCGAGGTCCGCGCCTATTCCCACACATCGCTCTGGGTCGGCAAGGTTGATGTTCACTTGTTTGATTGCCTCCTTTGGGATTGTATCCGACATCATTTGTTCCGTTGCTATCGTTGGTATTGATATTGTGCACATTTGGGCTGACTTGACATGGATCTTGTGTTCCGTTATGAAGCATGAGCGTGCGACTCTCTAACTGCCTCTTCGTGTATAGATCCCAACTTCGGTGGGGAGCTTGACGCACTGATGGTAGGTGGATGGCACCGCCTTCATCATGTGTACCCAAGGAGTTCCTAGAATCATGTTATAGATTATTGGGGCATCCACGACATGGATTCATACCCACCGAGTTGACTTGCGAGATACACGAGAAGCCTGATCGTCTTGATCGTGTTTAGGGTCTTCCTGTTGAGGATCGTGAGTGCGTGCCTCACTGGTTTTACTGCGAAGTCCTTGAGGTTCATTTTGTCGAAGGCCTCTTTGAACACCAGGTCAACAGAACTCCATAGATCGATGAGGAAATCTGCCACCTCGTAATCAGCTAGATTCGGGAGCCGACTTTTTCTTCTCGGTCTTTTTAATCGCTGAAAAACCAGAAGAAGATTTGAGAGACTCCAAATACTTATACTTAACTAAAGTTTTTGACTACCTCTTGGTGGAAGTCGGGGAACCAGCAGTACCCTTGCCTACCTTCTCAGAAAGGTCTATCATGGCTTTAGAAGCCGGCGTAGCCTTAGCTTTGTCTTGTTTTATTTTTGGTGTTAGAGTCTAGAGTTACTTGTCTTGTTTTATTTTTGGTTTTAGCTTTGTCTTTATGATTGTTTTAGACATTGGTTTTGCATTAGACTATGATTTTTAATATATAAAACCGTTTTTGCTTTCAATACATATTGCTTGTTTGTTTTTGATTGCATATATGTCTAAGACATATCTCTTGTCTCTAATAGATATGAACAAAGCCGAACATATCATTATGGTGGACAGTGGATCCAGCCACACCATATTGAAAGACAAGAGCTATTTTGTGAATCTAGAATTACAAACCGCAAATATTAGCACGATAGCGAGTATATCGAGCCTAATTGAAGGCCATGGCCAAGCTCATATATTGTTATCTAATGGCACGCATGTTAAAATATTAGATGCTCTATACTCACCCAGTTCTAAGAAAAATCTAATGAGTTTCAAGGACATAAGGTTAAATGGTTACCATATTGAAACTCAAGGTGAAGGAAATAGAGAATCCCTACTTATCAGTAACATGATAAACGGCCATAAGCAAATCTTTGAGACTATACCCGCATTGTCTACTAGTCTTTACTATGCTAAGNAATGATTACACTACTTGGCACGACCGGCTTGGTCATCCGGGTTTAAGTATGATGCGTAAATTAACTCAAAGCTCTAAAGGGAATCCTCTTAAAAAGAATCATGTTTTCCCTAAGCACCACACGTGCATTGCTTGTTCACAAGGGA
>OVBA01009660.1:0-10188 GCA_900406435.1 Lepidium aucheri | reverse complement strand
GTCTCTTTCTTCTTTTCTTTTGTTGCAGGAAAATGTGCTGTGAAGGAGACAAGGGTGATGTGGAGTGGAATCACGGTTATGTGTCATCTACTGCTGTCTTTTGTTTGTCTGATCATGTTTGTTTGTAGACTTTTGGATTCACGAGCTAGTATTGTAGTAGTCAGATCATGTTTATGTCCTCTACTGCTGTATTTTGTTTGTTTCTAGACTTTTGGATTCACGGGTTACTTGTGTGGTCACGGTTTAGTAGTAACTCATTGTGTATTTAAAGGCAACACAAGTTTGTAAAATATGCATTACAAACTTGTTTCTCTATCAAGTTCTACTCTTTTATTAAGTTCTCTCAAGTTCTTCTCTTTTATTAAGTTCTTCTCCACTATCAATCTCTTCTAATTTCAACAACCAATCTCTTCTAATTTCTAATTTCTAATTTCTACTACCAATCTCTTCTAATTTCTAATTTCAACTACCAATCTACTATAATTCTAAAAATTTCAATTACCTTTCTCAAAAATTTAGACTTCCAATCTCTACAATATCTAAATGTCTTCATCCTCGTCTACTAAAATGGATGCAAGTTTTGATGAATATTTTTATGATATGTTCGACCAACGATTTGAGGAAACTTTTAAGCAAACATTTGCCAAAAAACCGAAGAAAAGAGCATTTATCGAACGGCAACGAGAACAAGGGCACATTCGATTATGGAACGACTATTTTAGTGAAAACCCTACATACCCCCCGGAAATGTTTAGGCAGCATTTTCGAATGAACAAGCAACTGTTCCTTCGAATTGTCGAACGTCTAAGTAATGAAGTTCCATACTTTCAGCAAAGAAGAAATGCTCACGGGAGATACGGCTTATCTGCACTACAAAAGTGTACAACAGCTATACGTATGCTGGCATACGGTCAAGCGGGAGATACGACTGACGAATATCTCCGACTAGGTGAAAGTACTGCACTTTTATGTTTACGGAATTTCATTGATGGGATAATAAATATTTTTGGAGATGAGTATCTAAGACGACCAACAGCGGATGATCTTCAATGATTACTCGATATTGGAGAGGTACGAGGGTTTCCGGGGATGATAGGCAGCATCGATTGTATGCATTGGGAGTGGAAAAACTGTCCAACGGCTTGGAAAGGCCAGTACACACGTGGTTCAGGAAAGCCTACAATCGGCTTAGAGGCCGTAGCTTCACAGGATCTTTGGATATGACACGCATTTTTTGGACTACTAGGTACACTAAACAATATTAATGTCCTTGATCGGTCACCAGTTTTTGATGATATTTTACAAGGTCGAGCACCGAAAGTTAAATTCAAGGTCAACGGCCATACCTAGCGTATGGCTTACTACCTTACTAACGGTATTTATCCTAAATGGTCAACATTTATCCAATCCATCCCACTTCCTCAAGGTCGTAAAGCTGAGCTATTTGCTGAATATCAAGAAGCCGTCAGAAAAGATGTCGAACGTGCTTTTGGAGTATTGCAAGCTAGATTTGCAATAGTTAAAAGGCCAGCGTTACTATGGGATAAAGAAAGTTTAGGAAAAATTATGAGATCTTGTATCATACTGCACAATATGATAGTAGAGAACGAAAGAGATGGATACACTCAATATGATACATGAGACTTCGAAGTAGGAGAATCAAGTAGAAGTTCACAGATGGATTCCTCGTACTCTACGGACATCCCTCACAATATAGGTAATATGCTTGGCATTCGCAATCAAATTCGTGATCAACGAAAACATGATCAATTGAAAGCTGATTTAGTTGAGAATATTTGGAAGAACTTTGGTCGTGAAGATTAATTATCTTTTGATGTTTACTGATTCACATTATAATGAATTTTAAAAAAAAATATATTTTTAATATATAACAATTTCTAAGAACCCCTTCGTCGGGTTCACTAATGCAGGAACAAATTAGATACAAGTTCTTCACTGTTCATGGTCCCACCAGAATAATACTAAAATATTTTAGTGAACCCCAACAAGGGGTTCACTAATGTGGATGGTCTTAAGAGACTCTATTAATGAGTCTGTTAACTTATTTTATTATTAAAAATTTTACTCTTTCTCATCATTTTACTCTCTCTCTCCTTTTTTTTACTCTTTCTCATCTTTTCACTCTCTCTATTTTTTTGCTCTCTCTCCTCTTTTTTACTCTCTCTCCTCTTTTTACTCTCTCACTTTTTTTACTCTCTCCTCTTTTTTCACTATTTTTCCTCTTTTTTTACTCTCTCTCCTCTTTTTACCCTCTCTTCATTTTTACTTTCTCTCCTCTTTTTCACTCTTTCTCCTATTTTTTACTCTTTCTCCTCTTTTTACCCTCTCTCCTTTTTTACTCTCTATCCTCTTTTTCACTCTCTTTCCTCTTTTTTACTCTCTCTCATCTTTTGACTCTTTCTCCTCTTTTTTACTATGTCTCATCTTTTTACTCTCTCTCCTCTTTTTAGTCACTCTCATCTTTTTAGTCTCTCTCCTCTTTTTAGTCTCTCTCCTCTTTTTTACTCTCTCTCCTCTTTTTTACTCTCTCTCATCTTTTGACTCTTTCTCCTCTTTTTTACTATGTCTCATCTTTTTACTCTCTCTCCTCTTTTTAGTCTCTCTCATCTTTTTAGTCTCTCTCATCTTTTTTACTCTGTCTTATCTTTTCACTCAATCTCCTCTTTTTTATTCTCCTTCCTCTTTTTTATTCTCTCTCCTCTTTTTTATTCTCTCTCCTCTTTTTTATTCTCTCTCCTCTTTTTACCCTCTCGCCTTTTTACGCTCTCTCCTCTTTTTTACTCTCTCTCATCTTTTGACTATTTATATTTTTTTACCCTCTCTCATCTTTTTACTCTCTTAAGACCACCTGCATTGGAGGATTCTCACCAAGTTTCTCATGATTAAAATAAATCAAAAATAATAAAAAAATATTTTTTTGCCAAAAAAAAGTGAGAATCGATTTTCAGTAGAGAAAGTGTGAGAATCCCTATATTTCTCACTCCTAGGACACATGTCCATTCATGAGTGGTTTGGGTGATACTGTTATAATTTTAATTTCTCATAGTTTAAAAACTATATAAAATCATTTCATTATTTTATTTTTTATTTTTTATTTTTTATTTTTTTTATAAATTGTAATATAAAATTATATTTCTAACAAGGTCCATTATACTTAAGTTTAAATTATATATATTTAGTTATTAAAAATTAATTAAGATAAATAATATTAAATTATTTAAAAGTTATGAGATTTTTTTTAAAAAGTCTAAAAATATGACAAAAATAAATAATCATAATTCTCTCCTTAACATACCACCAAAACAAAATGAAGGCCATCTTTCATCTTTAAAACTTGTTTCTTTCTCTTTTCTTTCTCTCTTGGTTCCATTCTTTTTTTCATATTCACTTAATTAGATTATGGATTCAAACAATCCATTTTATTACTCAACAAATTTCATGGATCTTCTCAATACTCAACAAGAAGGGGATACTACACATAATTTTTGTTTTGATTTATCCCAAAACCAAATGAGTCCATCTAAAATACCACAATATAGTACCCAATATAGTAATATGGGTGAGGAAAGTGATGATGCAAATGGAGTCCAAAACACAACCGATCGTATATAAGCAAAATGCAAATGGAGTCAACCGAAGATACTGTCCTAATAAGTGCATGGCTAAATACTAGCAAGGATCTAATTATGAGTAATGAACAAAAAGCATCCGTTTTTTGGAAAAGAATCGCTATGTATTACTCAAAAAGTCCAGTAGTTGCAAACCTTCCAAAGCGAGAATGGAATAACTGCAAGCAAAGGTGGGTAAAAATATATGATAGTGTTTGCAAGTTTGTTGGATGCTATGATTTTGCTTTGGGTCAAAAAACAAGTGGTCAATCCGAAGATGATGTTGTTAAAGCTGCGTATCAAATCTACTATCAAGATTACAAGCATAATTTCACACTTGAACATGCTTGGAGGGAGCTCCGACATGATCAAAAATGGTGTAGTTCTTACAACTCTCAAAACTCTAATGGTGGTGGAAGCTCAAAGAGAACAAAATTTAATGAAGGTGGCTTATACTCTTCAAGCTCTAATCCGGAGAATCCTATAGATTTAGACGTAGATGACCAAACAACTATTCGTCCCATTGGTGTGGAATCATCAAAGCACAAAGGAAAAAAAGCTTCTACAAAAATGACAAATGAAGAAAAGGAAGCCAATTCTAGATCAAGACTTGAGCATCTTTGGGAGATAAGAGAGAAAGATTTAGAGGAACGAAAAAAGTATCAAAGATGGAAGTTTTTGAGAGTCTCCTTGCAAAAACCGAACTACTTTCGGAAAAATAAGAAACTTTAAAGAACAAACTTATTGATCAAATGTTGTAATCAGTTTTTATTTTATGTTGGTTTATCTACTATAAATTTTGTTATATTTCGTTAGTATCAGATTAAAACATGTGATCAAGATTAGATTTATTATTTGTATACATAATTGATAACTTATTATAGTGCACGCATGTCTCAAAATGTACAAAATAAGAAGCAGATAATTTATAAACTCACATAATAATTATTGTTACGTACATAATTTAAGACATGCACTATAGGAGACATGTACATAACTCAGAGACCAATGAGAATACATGCATTTGTGAATACATGCATTTGTTAACGTTATCGATATTTCATTGTTTCATTTATGATCAAAAGCTAATTAGTTGATACTCCCTCCGTTTCAAATTAAGTGTCATTCTAAGATTTTTCACACTACCTAAGAAATTGTTTAATTTGTCTATAATACCCTCATTAATTACATTAATTTACATTAATGCTAATTGTTTATATTATTTTAAGCTAAGTTTATAATAGGTATTTATTGGTTAAAACTACATTGAAAAATGAGAATGACACTTAATTTGAAACAAAAATTTAGTCTTAAAATGACACTTAATTTGAAACAGAGGAAGTATTAAATTTGGACGTTTGTAGGTTAACATTTATATACATGAGGAAGTCAACTCTTTCTTGAAAAGAAAAATTAATTGTGTAAACTTTACAGGGTAATTTAAAGGACTCAACTCTGTATTAAAGAAAAAGCTCACTGTAAACTCTACGCCCTAATATAATTACAGAAGTTAACATTTAATTTTGTTGTTTGTTACAAGCAAAATTAATAACATTCTGTGTTCATTTTACCACCTAATGTTTTTGAAAATTCAATATACACAATTAATATACACAACTACAACAACCATAACTATAACAAATTTTTTATCAGTTTTTCTAATAAAATAATTAATGAAAAATAATACAAATTAGAATAAAAGAAGGAAAAAAAGAAATTCAAAAGTTTTGGTCGTAGCTTATTGTAGAAGTTAGCTTAGTGTATTTAAACACATCATCTTTTCATGTTTACTTCCATACTCTCTTATAATTTTAGAATTCTCTATCTAAACTTTTTAATGTCTTCTCCTTTCCATAATCAACCCAACTCTTCATTAGATGAAAAATTTGATAAAGCATTTGATGAAGAATTGGATATATTTTTCAATGAGTTTTTGGATGATTATGATTCCATTCAAGAGACAAACAATTCAAGACAAAGCAAACGGCGAACATATATTAAAAGAGGCTGCGAGGGAGGACACACCCGCTTGTGGAATGACTATTTTAGTGAAGAGGCAGTATACTCAGATGCTCAATTCCGACATCGGTTTTGGATGAACAAATTGTTGTTCATGCGTATTATTGATTGACTCTCAAATGAAGTAGAATACTTTCAACAAAGGCAAGATGCTACAGGAAAGTTAGGTCTCTCTACAATACAAAAATGCACTACCGCTATATGTATGATGGCATATGGTTGTGCAACTGATGCGGTTGATGAATACGTTCGGATTGGTGAAGGCACCGCAAGGTTATGCTTAGAAAAATTTGTAGATGCAATTATAACTTTGTTTGGGGATGTTTATCTAAGAAAACCTACACCCGAGGATCTTCAACGATTACTCGACATTGGAGAGATGCATGGATTTTTGGGTATGATGGGAAGCACTGATTGTATGCATTGGGAATGGAAAAATTGTCCAACCGCATGGAAAGGACAATATTCACGTGGAGGTAAAAAACCGACAATTGTTCATGATCTTTGGATTTGGCATGCTTTTTTTGGACTTCCAGGTACACTGAATGATATCAATGTTCTTGACCGCTCACCCATTTTTGATGATATTTTACAAGGCCAAGCTCCAAAAGTGAACTATTTTGTCAATGGGCATCAATACAATATGGGTTACTATCTCACGGATGGTATATATCCAAAAGGGCGACATTTATCCAATCAATCCGACTTCCTCAAGATCCTAAAGCAACATTATTTTCTCAATGTCAAGAAGCGGTTCGAAAAGATGTCGAGCGTGCCTTTGGAGTCTTACAAGCTCGATTTGCAATAATAAAAAATCCAGCTCTTGTTTGGGATAAGAAGAAAATAGGAAAGATAATGCGAGCATGCATAATCTTGCACAATATGATAGTTGAAGACGAACGAGATAATTACACTCAGTATGATGTATCAGAATTTCAACAAGTCGAAGAAAATGGAAGTACAAAAGTTGATTTTACATACTATACAGATTTACCTACTAATCAAAACACTATTCTCAGTAATCGACTGAAACTTCGTGATGCAGGTATACACCAACAATTAAAAGTTGATTTGGTTGATCATATATGACAAAATTTTGGACCCAGAGAAGAGTAGAGCTAAATTGGTTTTATAGTTTATCTAGTTTTATATATTATCTATGCTTTGTAATGTTTTAAGTTCTATTTATATGAGTCTATGCATTGCAATTTAATTTTGAGTTATAAAAGATAATATATTATTATGATTCTTGGTTATGTTATTGTTTTAAATATTGTTATTATAATTATATAATTTCATTAAAAATTAATAAAAGAGAAAAATAATATTAAATAAAATTTCTTTAATTCAATATAAAATACCTAAAAAGTATTTAAAACCTAAAATTATATAAAACTTTATTAATATTTTAAAATATCCAACATAATATTATAAATAAAAATCAGTATATATGTATATAAAAAATATATGAGTAATCAAAATCCAAATTTTTGTATATATTTATTAATATTATATTTTTGAAAGACTTGATGAGTTTCTCACCAATGGAGGTCAAAAGTAGTGTGGGGTTCTCAAACAAAATTCTGTCAAAAAATAATATTATTATATTAATGAGAACCCTAATGGGTTTCTCACCAATGCAGATGCTCTAAGAGCAACATTATTGGTAGTATGTAAATATGAGTTTCTAGTAATTAAAGGAAAAAGTATAGTTAAGAGATGGTAATTTGTTTTGAGTTTGTATGGGTGATTATTGGTAGTTTCTAGGAAGAGTTTCTTGAATTAAAAATAATAAAATTAGGTAATATAATTATTATAATTGTAAAACATATACATAAGTAGAATAAATAATCTTAAACACAATCAATTTAATCATGATTTGTTGAAAATTTAGTCCATATATGCTCGACCAAATCGTTTTTCAATTGTTCATGGATAGTTCGATCACAAATTCGAGATTAAGTGGCCATCATATCAACGAGATTTGAAGGGACATGAATATGTGAAATCGACCATTGTACTTCCTGAAGATTCTGCCTTTATGGATTCGCTGACATCAAACTGAGTATACATATGTCGTTCGTCTTCTACAATCATATTGTGGAGTATAATACATGCGCGCATAATTTTTCCAATTTTTGTCTTATTCCAAAGAAGAGCTGGATTTTTAACAATGGCAAATCGAGCTTGCAAAACTCCAAAAGCACACTCGGCATCTTTACAGCAAGCTTCTTGGTGGGAGGTGAATAAATATACTTTCTCAGTTTGTGGAAGTGAAATAGATTGGATAAACGAAACCCATTTTGAATAATTCCATCTGTGAGATAGTACCCTAAACGATATTTGTTCCCGTTCACTACATACCTCACTCTTGGTGCTCGACCTTGTAAAATGTCATCAAAAACCGGAGAGCGACCAAGAATATTGATATCATTTAAAGTTCCCAGTGGACCGAAAAACACGTGCCATTTTTAAAGATCTTGGGAAGTAACTGCCTCTAAAACGATCGTTGGTTTACCAAAACCATGAGAATATTCCCCTTTCCAAGCGGTAGGGAAATTCTTCCACTCCCACTGCATACAATCGATACTTCCCATCATGCCTGGAAATCCTCTAAGCTCTCCAATAATGAGTAGGCGTTGAAGATATTCAGCGGTTGGTTTTCTTAAATACTCGTCCCCAAAGCAAGAGATGATTCTGTTAACAAAATCTTCCAAGCACTTCATAGATGTGGTTTCACCAATCCAGAGATATTCGTCAACTGCATCAGCCGCACAACCATATGCAAGGATACGAATCGCTGATGTACACTTCTGGAGTGCAGAGAGACCGTACCTTCCGGTTGCATCTCTTCTTTGTTGAAAGAAAGGAATTTCATTTGATAGCCGATCGACAATACGAATGAATAATGACTTTTTCATTCTAAAGCGACGTCAAAACATAGGATGCGGGAAAGTGGCATTTTCAGAAAAATAGTCGGTCCATAGCTTGATGTGTCCATCTTCGCAATGTCTTTCGATATGGATTCTTTTCTTTCTCTATTTTGGAGCTGGAATAGAATCACTGCAAGAGTACATACTTGCTTCCAATTCTTCGGAGAAAAGATTATAGAATTCTTCGTTCAATGCTTCTGCTAACTCATCATGGGAAGACGAAGCCATATTAGAAGAAGAGAATGAATTGAATTTTGAAAGAAAAGTGAATGACTTGATTAAGCAAAGAGATGGAATTTTATTTGTAACAAGAGAGATTGATGATTTTTTTTGGCATAATGTAAAAAGAAGAGTGTAATCATATATTTATAGGAAGAAGAGATAATTGTGTCCGTGATGGAAATGAATAAATTATATACAACTTGTTTCATGTCATATTTACAATAAAAAAGAACAAACATACATAAATGAAACAAAGTATTTATGATTCGTGAAACAAAGCAACTGATCCGTGAAACAAAGCAACAAAGCATCCTCTGATTCACTACAGGCCGTGAAACAAAGCAACAAAGCATCCTCTGATTCATTTGAGTCCGTGAAGCAAAGCAACAAAGCATCCTCTGCAAAAAAAATGATTCAAAGTAAAAGTAAAAACTGATTCAAAGCAATAGTAAAAACTGATTCAAAGCAATAGTTCCAATAACGATCTGATTAGCAAGCTTGGATACAATAACTATCTCAGTTCCAAGCCTATCAAATGCAAAAACTACAACAGAGAATAACAGAAAGTAATATCGAATGAGAAGAACAGAAACTTCACCTCAGTAAAGTATCGAATGATAAGATTCATAGTGATTCTTCCAATGGCAGATCCACAATCTGAGTAGAAGAATACAACAATGAGATTAGAGAGTTACCAAGAGCTACTAAATTCTTGCATAAAAGATTTAACAAACTGATTCATAAAAGCATACATTTTATAATACATCACAGATGCAAACTGATTCATAAGGAAAAGCATAACAAACAAAAGGAGATTACAACTAAGGCATACACATACTAAAACACAGATTCATAAGTAGATTACAACTAAGGCATACACATACTAAAACGCAGATTCATACACAGAGTCATACACATTTTCAAACATAAGATATTCAAAGCAAGATATCTTTGATTAGCTTCAGTTTAAGTTCTTCTTCAATGTCAGATAATGGGTATGGTTTAGCTAGAATACACTCAAGAAGTTTCTTGGTTGTTAGTTTATCATTCAAGGCATGTTCTTGCTGCTTCAAGGCAAAATCCTTTTGCCTAAAATCCCACAATCTCTGAATCCTTTCCAAGGCTTCATCTCCATCTTCAGTTCGTGAAGTTGTTGCTGTCCTCTTCCCTTTACTTTTGGCAGCCTTGACACCTTTTGGCCGAGCTTCAGAGGCCTCTGAGTCTCCTTCATCTTCAGTTCTTCTTTTATTCTTCTCTGTTTCTTTAGTCAGATGTAGAGCACACCACTTCTGGTCATGTCTTAATGCTCTCCATGCATGCTCCATATTGAACTTTTCTTGTAATCATTCTCGTAAATCTGGTGTGCTAACTTCACGAGATCATTT
>OVBA01009659.1:0-10189 GCA_900406435.1 Lepidium aucheri | reverse complement strand
TGAATCATACGCTTTAACTCCCATCAGCATTTCCCAAACCTCATTTGTATCTTTATCCCCGAGGATGTGCCGCCTCTCCGGAATGAAATCCAAAAATTTGATCCAACTCCCTCAACGTCACCGCATATAGTTTGTCATACACGGTGAATGTTATGTACCCAGGTCCATTCTTCTTAATCTAGGATTTGTTATTCAAAACTGCCCATATTTTTGACATATTCAGAAAATACCCTTCATTATTGAAAAATGACTAAATTACCCTCAATTTATCTATTTTAAAGAATTTTTTCCTACCAAAGACTAGTGAGACCAACTTCATAAAATTAAACCCTACTCTCCTCTTACTTAAGAAAACCCAAAGGAAAACTAAACTTAATTTTTTGTAAACTAAAAATAGATTTTGCACTAAAGCCCTGAATGTTGAGTATTTTATTTGATTGTTGTTTTCGTTTGGTTTTATACAATTTTATAAGGTACCATATAAATATTTATAAACAAACTAGTGAGACCAATTTCTTTTTTTTTTTGGTTTTATACAATTTTATAAGGTATCTTTCAAATCTTTATAAGCAAACTTGTGAGACCAATTTTATAAAACTAAACCCTACCCTCCTCTTACTTAAGGGAGTCCAAGGAAAAATTAAACTTAATTTTTAAAGATAGTTGTCGTATTTAACCCCTTAATATTAAGTATTTCATTAGATTTTTTTTTTCTTTTACTTTATACAATTTTGTAATATAGATATTTATAAACAAACTAGTGAGACCAATTTCATAAAACAAAACCCTACTTTCCTCTTACTTGAGGGAACTCAAGGGAAAGGTAAACTTAATTTATCGTAAACTAAAGATAATTTTCCTATTAAAGCCCTGAATGTTGTATTTGATTTGATTTATTGTTTTTCTTTTGGTTTTAGACAATTTTACAAGGTACCTTATAAATATTTATAAAAAACTAGTGAGACCAATTTCATAAAACTAAACCCTACTCTCCTCTTACTTAAGGAAACCCAAGGGAAAACTAAACTTAATTTTTTGTAAACTAAAGATAGATTTTGCACTAAAGCCCTGAATGTTGAGTATTTGATTTGATTGTTGTTTTCGTTTAGTTTTATACAATTTTATAAGGTACCATATAAATATTTATAAACAAGCTAGTGAGACCAATTTCATAAAACTAAACCTTATTCTCCTCTTACTTAAGGAAATCTAAGAAAAGCTAAACTTATTTTTTCGTAAATTAAATATAGTTTTTGTATTAAACTTCTGAATGTTGAGTATTTGATTTGATTTGTTGTTTTTCTTTTGGTTTTATACAATTTTGTAAGGTATCTAATAAATCTTTATAAGCAAACTATTGAGACTAATTTCATAAAAGTAAACCATATTGTCCTCTTACTTGAGGGAACTCAAGGGAAAGCTAAACTAAGTTTTTTGTAAACTAAGATATTTTCATATTAAACCTCTGAATCTATATTACATTAATGCCCTATAAATTGATTTTTTATAAAGTTTTATAAGATAACTTATAAATATACTATTTATAAGGTTTTATAAGAACTCTTATAAAACTTTATAAATTTATAAAACAAATTTTTGAGATAGAAAAAATTTGATGTGAAAAACAATGTGGCGGGAAAAAAATTTGGTGAGAGAAAATGGTGGAATAAAGAAATTAAGTGGGAAAAAAAATTCATGAGAATTTTTTATAGAAAAAAAATGGATGGCATTTTCGGCATTTTTTGTGAAAACAATATTAAAGGACCATTTCTGTGAAAGGGTACAACAAAAAAGATATTACTCAAAATTTCTCTAATTAAATTTCAAATTTTGTAAATAATGATAAATATCTAAAATAACTAAATTCTTTAATATTTGTAAAATTTCTAATATTATAAGTTATAATTAAATTTTAAATATTATTAATGATAATGTTTTTTCAACACATAGAAATTATACTAATCTTGAATACCAAGAAAATGGCAAGTTGTTTTCAAAGGTACAATTTCTAAAAAGATTGCGAACTTTTAGAGTTAACAATGAGCTTTCCTGTTGAGAGATCTTGGAACTTGCGGAATGGAAAAAGAAGTGAAGAGTCTGCTGAGTCTGTCGAACTCCTCCAGGTAATAAGAAAAAGCTGGCCAATGTGGGGATAGACAGGAGAACACTCCTTTTGCTCACATGCAAACAACAGCTATCGAATCTGGAAAGCAGCACCACCGAAGTCCTGAAAAATATTTTGAATCCTTCCAAGATCTGTCTATAAAGTATCTATAACTAGTAAAATTATGATTCTCCACCCTTGGAAAGGAAACCTCTTGCCATAACTTGTTCTTCCCAAAATGGCAAATTACTGGCCGATTTGTAGCTTCATGTTCAATTTGTTGATGAGCTTCGAACCAAACTTCTGCTTCTGGAACCACAATTTGTAATACCTCCCATGGATCCTTATCTGTATTGGAATAAGAATTTTCATTCCGATTCTTCTATATATTCCACATAATCCATAGAAACACTTTAAACTCGTCTTAATTTGGAATCAGCCAGAAAAGGAAATCAAAATTCGAGAAAATTGATGTATTAGAAAAATTTCTTAAACTCGATGGTATATTAGATAAAGCCCAAACTTGGAGAGCTCGAAGATATTCAAAAAGTGTATGGTTTATAAATTCCTCCTATGTACTACATCTTCGACAACTTCTATCACACCTAATTCCCCGGTTTTGTAGATTGACTTTAACCAGATGGCAACCCAACACAGCTTGCCACATAAAGTGTCAGGTTTTAGGTGGCCCTGGACTTTTTCATATATTCGCCTGTAAATCCTCAATTTTGGGCCCATATAGCACTTCGTTGCCCTCATCAAATGATGTCTCAATCTTATATCCTTATTTTACTGCATATTTACCTGTTTTATTGATAACTAGATGACTACACGTGTGTTGCACAGGATTATTTATTCTGCAAAATAAATATACATTTATCTATATTTATTTATATTATTTTTATAGGTGATATTTGTTTGCCTTTTAATTACTTTATGATTTGATTGGTATATGCAATTTATTATTTTAATATATACTTAATATATTAAAAACTAATTTGTAATGATGATTCGTGTTGTACACAAAAACTATTTTTGGATTCATGTTTTTTAAAGTTTTGATATATTACATAATTTTTTGATTTGTGTTCATTTATGTTGTTAAACACGTGATTATTTAGATTTGTAGATTTGTGTATATTTATTTTAATTTTTAAAAACGTTTAATAACTATATGTTTTTGAATGCACAACATCAAAATATATAAAATGATCATATTTGTTGGGTATTTAATGCGTATAGAATTTATTTTGATATATTTTACTTTATTATATATGATTTTTTAATTAATTATTGTCTTTAGTTTTTTTTGTTATTTTACTTTTTTAGGTACCTTTTCTATCTGTTAGATTTACGATATAGTATTGTATTTTTTGTTAACTTTTGTATGGTATTTTGATTTTTTATATTTTATTTTTTATTTAATTTATGGTTAATGAAATATAAATATTTGTATGGACATAATCCTTACCAAATTTATTTATTATAGAAATTCATATATATATATATATAACAGAAGTAATTAATATTGGGTCATTAGGAGATTTTTAGACTAATAAAAATAAATTAATTCATATACAATTTTAAGTAGAACCAAATAATATTTAATTAAAATAAGTAAAAAATAAAAACAAAAAAATAAACGATTGACGTAATTAAATACTAAAGTGCATTCCTTAATAATTAGTTTTCATTCATGACACGCCAAACTTCATAATCTCATATATAAACTCTATATGCCATAGATGTTTTGATTTCATCAACTTTCTCAATAATTTTTGCAGATGTATCAAAACATAAACATTTGTTTTTAACATATGTGTACATCAACTTCCAAAAAACTACTCGAGCGAGCTGCTTGAGATAAAGTCTAACTCTATCATGAACTTTATCAGGACTTTCATAAGCTTCTTTTAACATAGGAATGATAAAAAAATAAGAGTAATTCATCATTTTTTTATTTTTGATGTTTCTCCAAGGTATGTACACTGACACCATAAAGCTAATTGGCATCAGTAATACCTCTTTCAGAAGTTTCATGTAATAATTTGTTGAAACCGGGCTTAGCACAAGGAGTACTATAACGATGGTTCTTGATTAATAGAGTAGGGAAGAATGGGCAAGGACACTTGTGGGTTTAAACGGGGGTAAGAGCTTAGTTAACTGAGTAAATAACACAGGTGAAGGCCGAATTGGTGTTCCTATTAAAATTCGAATGTCCAAAAAGAAGATCCTCCTTCCGGAGGGATTGTGCATCTATTTATAGTTTATAGAGGCGGTTTACATGTGTAGAAAATAAAGGAAGATCTACAAATCTTGTTGGTAAGACTGAATCTGTTAAGATTCATGCTAGATTTGCGGAAGTTTTCCATATCGGAACAGGAAAACTTCCATTTATTATATGCTGATGTGTCATCCGGCTTACCTTCAGGTTCGTGGAATCTTCCGAGACGAGACATTTTACCGAATCGAATATCTTATCCGAGTTGAAGACTTAGTGCTTGCAACCGGGTGGTTTTTTATATTCGACCCGTTGTTTTCGGTGGACCAAAATAGGATCTCCGATCCACCTCCAACAATTGTCCCCCCCAGACTCGGAAAATTCTAGTGTCGAATTTCCAATTCGAAAAGGTTGTTTTATCTTCGAGAATCTCTGATCCACGTGTCAATTTTCCAGTGGGTCATTTGAAAACCGTCTCGATTTTATGCGAGTCATCATTATTACCGCGTGGCGTCGCATTGATTACTTCCCGCTCATTCATTATTTCAGCTTTGTGTCGCTTCACATTTCAGTAATTTCTGAATATCGTGCCTTCTCCTCTTTTACCATTCACTTTTCATCTACTCAAACTTGCTTTGACGACTTCCGAGTTCTTCTATACTAAAATTCCTTTTAAGTTTTTCTTGCCTCTTTTCTTTGTTCTTCTCCGTCAAAAAATGGGTCTTGAAGACTTTAAGCTTCCAAATGTAGAAGCTGGTGTTAGTTCTGCTCTTGAGGGTTTAAACGCTCGACCCCCCAGAGGTTCTTTTAGGGTTTCTGAACCCTTAGCTGCTCCGGTTCATGATATAGTGGAGGTTCCTTCGAGTTATGGCCAGGATAAAACGCAACCCGCAAAGAAGGCGAGGAACGATGCACCATTAAGGATCGGTTCTCCAAGGGGAGAAAGTAGGAGCGGTTCCGCCCATGGAAGGGGTAGGGGAACGCCTGCCCGAGTTGCTGAGGACTACTTAGAAGTGGTGGAACTACAATCTGAACTTTCTGCTGCCAAGGAGGAACTCGCTCGCACTAAGGATGAGTTGAAAGTGGAGCACGAAAACGTCCTCAAGTTGGTAGCTCAAAACACGAAACTGTCAGATTTGCTAGATTGCGCCAAATCTAACCGGAGCGTCGCCTTTAAATCCGCCAAAAAGGCTAATAACACGGTGCTACGATTACACGCCGAGTTAGATTTGGTGAAGGGTATTTTGATTCTCGAATTCGCCAGGCGCTAATCGTTGAGCGCCTATCTGATCGTTGAGCGCCTATCTGATCGTTTCAACCCGATTGCTACTCGGTTCCGCAACCTTGACAGGAATCTCGAGACTCGTTTATTGTATGCCCAATTTATTGGGTCAGCAAATATTCTTCTACTACTTTCCGATTAGGGAGTTGACATTCCTTGTGCGGTTGTAGACTCGATGACTGGCAAAGTGAACGAGTTCCAGGAGCTCGTTAACAAGGAGAGCTTGACGTCGCTGCTTCCGGGGGAATGTATTGTCCATGTTTTTAAAGTTGGAGAGGCCTCCAATGCTGGTGAAAGTAGACTCACACAAGCACCATAATTTTTCTGGGCTTTGTTGTAGTCTTCTTACATAGTCGACGCTAGGCCTTTAGGGTTGAATTTTTTGTACGTACTCGGTACTCTTTGTAAATACTTTTCTTGTATAAATGAAACAAGAATTGACAATGAATAGAACAATTACTTTAATGTTTTTGACTCGTCATTTTACAAATTGCGGTTTCCGAGATCCTTTTCTTGTTTTTACGTGTTTAGAGAAGTTTCTTTCTGTGTTTAGAGAGTTTGATCTCGTTTTAGCGTTGGAAGAGAACTTTCTGTTATACGGCTTTGAAACTGAGATTTTAGGACTCGGTTTAAGTTTAAGAAATTCGGATTTAGAAACTGTATTCGTAAAACTTGGTTCAAAGGATTTCCAATTATCTGCTCAAAAATCATGTTCTGACTTTATCTAAGACTTTAGTCTCATAATTCTGTACAAAGCTTTAAATTTGTTAAGTGATATTCTAATCTTAATAAGTCTGTACAGAACTATGTTCCGTCTTTCGGTGAGAAATCAATCTTAGCATTTCTGTACAAAGCTATACTTTGTCTTTGGGTCTGTACAGAACTATGTTCTGTTGTTTAGGCGAGGAGTTATTCTCGGCATCTCTGTACAAAGCTATGCTTTGTCTTTTGATTTGAACGGAACTATGTTTCGTCGTTAGGTGAGAAGTTATTCTTTGTATTTCTATACAAAGATCTACTTTGTCTTTTGATCTCTACGGAACTATGTTCAGTCAATAGGCAAGAAGTTATTCTTGGGAACCTATCCTAGGCTACGTTTTCGTCTTTTGGCGAGATCTGTTTTGATGAACCTGTCCTAAGCTATGTTTTCATCCTTTGACAAGAACTATTTCAATGCACCTGTCCTAAGCTATGTTTCCATCTTTTGACAAGAACTGTTCTTATGAACATGTATGGAACTTTGTTCTGCTATTCATTGAGACTTCCATCTCGGGCAATCTTTACAAAGCTTTAAGCCTTGTCTTTTCCTGTACAAAAATTAAACTCCTGTAAATGCTACAAGAAACTAGTTTCATGATGCATAAGTTTTTCTACTTGAACTTGGTAGAATTTGGAATTTCCATTCCAAGGTGATGACTAAGTCTTAATCGGCGATTTTGAGATTTTAAACTCAATGATTTTAAGTTTTTCGAGATTAGGCTCGGCAAGTTTAGAAATTGGCATTTAAGATAAGGACTAGGTTCTAGTCGTGGATTTCTAAAGATTAGAATTCGGTAGAATTCCTTTACTTGTAATAAGTTTTTTGAGGTTGAGCTCGACAAGATTTTAAGACTCGGCTTAAAAGATAACTTAGATTTTGCGAGAATTAATCTTGGATTATGACTCGTAAATATATAGAGTGTAACCCCATCCCTTTTTTTTGAGTGCCGACTTGCGGCAAAATAATAATTTTTATAAAGTTCTAGTTGGACCCAAAGGCTATCTACGTACCCCGAAAGGATCAAGCCAAGACGTAGTTCTCATTACATAACTAATGAAGTAGATAGTAATGCGCTAAGTAACGCATTTAGTTTATCGAGAAAGTGATTTGCTAGTAATAGTATCGCTTTAAGTTGATGGAATTCCAACTTCGAGGAATTAGAACTCCTTCCATGCTAGCGATTTTGTAGATGCTTAGTTTGACGACTTCGAAAATAATGTATGGCCCTTCCCAATTGGCGCCGAGTTTTCCGGCATTGAGTTTGGCCGTGTTCTCGAACAATTTTCGAAGTACAAGGTCTCCGACAGCAAAATGTCTTCCGCATACTTTCTTGTTCTAGTACTTTGCGGCTTGATGTTATTTGTGCCTTCGTTTTTGGAAAGACGTTCATGGTGCAGAGTTGGCACTGCTATTTCTGCTGGAGGCATTGCTTCCATTCTGTGAGATAGAGAGAACGGAGTTCGCTGGGTTGATCGCCAAGGTGTGGTCCGATGTGACCATAATACTCCTTCCAACACTGAACTCCAACTTCTCTTCTTTTCAGAAAGTCACTTCTTTAGATCATCAAGGATCTGTTTGTTTATGGCCTCTGCTTGACCGTTACACTGGGGGTTTTGCGGTGTTGATTTGCATACTCGGATATTCCATCTGGCGTAAAAGTTAGTAAATTTGGCCGCGATGAATTGAGATCCGTTGTCCTTTACAATTTTGTACAGGAGACCATGTCGGCAGATGATGTTTTCCATACGAATTTGATTAAATCTCTATCCTTGATCTGGGAGTAAGCTTCTGCTTTGATCCACTTTGAGAAGTAGTCGGTCATTACGAGCATGAACCTCTTCTGCCTTGATGACGGTAACAGCCCGATTATATCTATTGCCCATCGCATGAATGGATAAGGCATTATGGTTGATGTTAACTCCTCGGTTGGAGTGTAAATAATGTGCCCGTGCCTTTGGCATTTGTCACATCCAGCAGTGTACTCGGCACAGTCCTTGGACATAGTTGGCCAATATTAGCCGAGTGTCCTAATTTTTTCAACAAGCATTCTACCACTGTTGTGGTTTCCTCCTTCTCCATCGTGCGTTTTCTTGAAAATTTTGTTGACTTTGTTGTCGTGAACACATGTAAGCAAGACTCCGTTTGAACTTCTCCGATAAAGTTTTTTGCCTATTTGAGTGTAGAAAGTACACTTTGCTTTTAGACGACATGCAGCCAATCTATCCTTTGGTGTTTCCCCGTCAATGATATAGGCTAAGATTTTGTCTCGCCAATCTTTTTTCAGGTTGGTGTTATGTTTGGCGTCTTCCATCTCGGAATCGGAAGCTTCTCGGACTTTGTCTATTGCCGAGACCAGTTTTATGTCTCCTAGTGGTAGGCTTATGCTTAGCCTATCTATTCTTTCCACCAGAATAATCCATCGTTGGATGGGATCTGGTGTAGATGTGAGAGCGGCGAGGGCGTCGGCAGACATGTTCTGGGATCTTGAGATTTTACTAATTTGAAATCTTAACTCCTTGGTTATCTCCTTTACCACATGGAGATAAGCTTCTATTCAATTGTTCTTTGTATCGTACCCTCTGTTTACTTGATTGACGACGTGCTAGGAGTCGCAGTAACAACTTATGTCGGTGGCCCTAACTTCTTTAGCCAACTTTATTCCTGCAATTAATGCCTCGTACTCCGCTTCATTGTTTGAAGCTGGGAATGCAAGTCGGAAAGACTGTTCCAAGATTTCTCCAGTGGAGCTTTCTAGCCTGATTCCCACTCCTGAGCTGTGTTTTGAGGAAGATTCATCCACATAGATCTTCCATGTTTGGTTTTCTTCTAAGCCTAGAGGCTCTAGATATGGTGATAGCTCAATTATGAAGTCGGCTAGGACTTGTGACTTTGCACTTGTACATCCTTTGAAATTGATATCATACTCGCTCAACTCAATTGCCCACTTCGTCAGTCGTCGTGACTGATTTAGACTATGCAGTATTATTCGCAATGGGTGATTTATTAACACTATGATGGTGTGTGATTGGAAGTAAGGGTGTAACTTCCTTGCATAGGTAACCATTGCTAGTGCGAGTTTCTCTATGGTTGGATACCGGGATTCGGCTCTATCCAATGACTTGCTGATATAGAAGATTGGACACTGAGTTCCTCTGTCATCTCGAACTAGTACACAACTAACTGCTGATAACAAGGTTTTTTACCTATGAGATCAAATCATTGAAGCATAGCTTAAGTAATGGGATTATCGAACCAATGCTCAGGAGTTGCTTGTAATCCATCTATCTACTACTAGTTCCTAGTTCAAGATAGGCTATGTTTTCTAGTGAGCTTGCAATCTATCTAATAGGACAAAATTGACTAAAGGACAAATTAAAGATAGAACCTAAACATTCAAAACAGAGAAACGCTTAAGAAACAGAGCAAGATGATAGCAATAAATGAAACTAAGGTAAAAAACATGAATCTAGAGGATAGGAGGGATTTGCTCGGCGGTAAACTCGCCGATTTAACCTCACCGAGCTATATAAGGTGATCCCTAGACCGGGTTAAGCCTAGATCAACCCGTTCTCACGGTGAAGACCCCTTTCCAATCCGGCTGATCCATTACGGCGCTAGCCACGNGGCGCTAGCCACGATCATGCCAAATCAGAAGCTTAAAGTTCAGCCCAATACATCTAATAGTTGATCCACATGCTAGATCTCTCCTCGGTGGATCAAACCATCACTTACATGGCACTTGGTCTCCGATTCCCTTAGCATTAGCCTTAAGTCACGGCCCAAATCAGATCTCTCTTGATCAGGGAGAGATCAGCCTTAAGC
>OVBA01009658.1:0-10191 GCA_900406435.1 Lepidium aucheri | reverse complement strand
CAATTTCTAATTTGGCTTTCGATTTTAGAGTCAATTTTAATTCCATTTTCGAGAAAAGTTGAATTGGCCTAGTCAACGCAAAGTTGAGGTTTTTTTTTTAAAATCAACAAAAAAATTTAAAAGTTTAATCAACCACATCCAAAGTTCAATGTTTAATTAGCGATTTTCCCAATTTACAATGTTAAAATAACATTTTTCCCAAAAAAGAAAACTAAAACTTACCCTATTACCAATTAGGTTTTGGAAATGACCTATTTTACTAAAATTCTCAAAACTAATTAAGTAATTGAAAAGAGAAAGAAAATAAAAATAGACTTCGCGGCAAGACTTTTGTGTATCTTCTTTCTTCGACGTTGTCCCCTCTCCGCCACAAAAGTATGTGAGAGAGAGTTAGGTTTTCGTCTTCTTCAAGCTCATTTTCGCCGCTTCTTTACTTATCACGATGTTGTTGTAGGGCTCTAATCTTCAAGTGAAATGACTCTTGAGACATAGATTGTGAATGCGTAGATCCATTGCGACTGGGTTTGCGTCGATAGCGAACGGGTTTTATCTTCATAGGCATCGTCTACAGATTGGTAATCCTGGAACTGCTCCTTCATTTAGCCTTTGGGTTTTCTGTTTCTGGATTCGAGCTTTCTCTGATTACCGAAAGATTCTGAGAAATGGTCTTCACAATCTTCAGTTTAATGAGGCTCTTGAATTGTTCACTCGCATGGTTCACTCTCGTCCTCGTCCTTCCATCGTCCATTTCACTAAAGTATTGGGTGTTATTGCCAAGATGAAGAGATACGATGTTGTGATCTCTCTCTTCGATTATATGCAACTGATGGGAATCCCACCTGTTCTCTGTACCTGCAATATCGTAATGAATTGTGTTTGGCGGTCCTCTCAAAATTCTCATGCTGCTCTGTCTTTTTTAGGGAAGATGATGAAACTTGGTTTTGAGCCTGACCTAGTTACGTTTACCTCTCTGCTTAATGGATTCTGTCATTGGTTTAGAATTGATGATGCTATAGCTTTATTTGATCAGATTGTAGAAATGGGATATAGACCTAATGTTGTAACATACACCACATTGATTCACTGTCTTTGTAAAAACAGACATGTGAATGACGCCTTGGGCCTTTTTAACCAGATGGAAACTAATGGGATTAGACCGAATGTTATTACCTACAACTCTCTCGTGAGTAGTCTTTGCGAATTTGGTAGATGGAGCGAGGCTGCTTGGTTGCTGACGCATATGATGAAGAGAAAAATCGAACCTAATGTAGTTACTTTCACTGCATTGATCGACGCCTTCGTGAAAGTAGGGAAGCTTTCCGAAGCTAAAGACCTTTACAAGGTGATGATCCGGTTGTCAATAGATCCTAATGTTTTCACTTACAATTCTCTGATTAATGGGCTTTGCATGTACGGTCGCCTAGATGAGGCTAGGCAAATGTTTTATTTGATGGTAAGCAATGATTGTTTCCCAAATGAAGTGACTTTTACTACCCTCATACATGGATTTTGCAAGTTTAAGAGAGTCGAGGACGGGATGAGAATCTTCTATGAGATGTCCCAGAAAGGATTAGTTGCTAACACTATCACTTACACCACTCTTATCCAGGGTTATTGTAGAGTGGGCAAACCTAATGTGGCCCGAGAAGTTTTCAGACAAATGAGTTCTCGTGGTGCGCCTCCCGATATTCGGACCTACAACGTTCTGTTAGATGGTCTTTGTTATAATGGGAATGTAGAGGAAGCATTGATGATATTTGATATCATGCGGAAGGGAGAGATGGATCTTAATATTGTTACTTGTACTATTATTATTCAAGGGATGTGCAAGGTTGGTATGGTTGAAGATGCTTTTGATTTATTTTGTAGCCTTTTCTCCAAAGGAATGAAGCCTAATGTTATAACCTACACAACAATGATATCGGGATTTTGTAGGCGAGGCCTAATTCATGAAGCTGATGCGCTTTTTAAGAAAATGAGAGAAGATGGGTTCTAACAAGATGCATCCGTGTATATAAGTACTACCATATAAGTACTACCGTGAGCTGAACTCATGAGGAGCTAAGGCTACCTCAATGCTTCTGATATCAAAGCATATGACGGTACAGTTAAGTTTGGGATAAGGAAACACACGTTATATAAAATACCTTGAAGCACGTTTTGCATATTAGAAACTTATATTGCTACAGAATGCTGTAAGTTAGATAGGATAACTAACATTTTACTTACGCCTGTTATAAATTATAATATTTCAGGTGCAGTAATGTACTGAGTCATTTACATGGAGATGCCATCTTGACAGGTATTTGTTGTTGAAGGTTCTTTCCATCTTGGAGATTCCCCTTCGAACCAGAGTTGTACGTTAGATTACTGAAGTCGATCGAACATAGAATTCTTAAGAAAACTAATGAATGTACAAAGGAGCTGTAATAACTGATAAGAAGATAAGGGAATAACCGGCATTTACCTTGTTCAATTCGGTCATGTTGGAGTTTAGGCGTTTAAAGCCGTTGAGACAAGAAATTCCCCATCAATCTCAATTNGTAGTGTATAGAGTTTAAAAAAAAAAAAAAAAAAGGCAGAATTGTGAGAGAGAAATTCACGCGTCAACGTTGGCGTCGTCTACCAAATTTCGGAATAATTAAGAGTGCACTTTCCCACGAAACTCTCTTCCTCTCTCTTCATTACTTCAAAACCAAATCTTTTGCCTCTTCTTCTTTCTTCATCAGTTGACTCTCTCTCTCTCTCAAGTCTCAATTCATGAATTCTAACGACCCAGATCCAATTCCGGGAGGCAGACCCGAAGCAGACTACTCCGCTTCTAAATCTTACGCTATGAGCGGCAAAATCATGCTTAGCGCCATTGTCATCCTCTTCTTCATCGTCATTTTAATGGTCTTCCTCCATCTTTACGCTCGCTGGTATCTCCTCCGTGCTCGAAGACGTCATCTCCGCCGTCGTAGCCGTAACCGCCGCGCTACTATGGTTTTCTTCACCGCTGATCCTTCCACTGCCGCCACTTCCGTCGCTGCCTCACGTGGTCTCGACCCTAACGTCATTAAATCTCTTCCCGTTTTCACTTTTTCCGATGAGACTCACAAGGATCCGATCGAATGCGCCGTTTGTCTTTCCGAATTCGAAGAGAGTGAAACGGGTCGGGTTTTGCCCAATTGCAAACATACTTTCCATGTTGACTGTATCGATATGTGGTTTCATTCTCATTCCACTTGTCCTCTCTGTCGCTCCCTCGTCGACCCTCTCGCTGGACCTGCCATGGCTACGGAGGATGACCAAGTCGTGATCACGATTTCTCCTCACCCGGTTTCCGCCATCGAACCGGGTTCAAGCTCCGGATTGAGGTACGAGCCACACGGATCTGGATCTTCTACGATGCCGACCGAATTTGCCGGTAGAAAACCGACGGCAATTGAGGTTCCGGGTAGGAATTTCAACGAGTTAGAAAACGAATTAACTCGGAATTCGCCAGCGAGTCGCTCGTTTAGGTCGCCGATGAGTAGGATGTTATCTTTCACTCGAATGTTAAGCAGAGAACGGAGAAGCGCTTCGTCTCCTAATGCCGGAGCTCCGCCGCAATCGCCGTCGTTGAGCTGTGGGATACCGATGACCGAGTCAGATATGGAGCGCGGAGGAGAGGAGACTCGGTGACTTGCCACGTCATTATGTCTTATTGGTTTATCACTTTACCGCAACTTCATAAGTCAAAAAGTTATTACAAGTAGCGATTTATCTTTCCTCGAGGTGTTTTGAGCGCCCGTTGACACGTGGCGTAATCTCAAGCGCAGAGAACCAATTTTCACCGTCCGTTCTGAGTAGAGTAGATAGATTTGTTTGACCATGTACAAAGTCACCTATTAATTCCGTTTCCTTTTATTCCTTTCTTTCTCACCTCTTCATTGTAATACCAATCTAATTTATGGGGTCATGAATTATTATAAGATTAGAGACATTACCTAAGTTCATCTACATTTTTTTTTTCCTTTTCTTTTGACAATATCTTGGGAATTATGCCTCCTGCCATCTAATTTAAATGATTTGAGCTTATAATATGTAATCTTCTTGTATCTTTAATACAACATAATGTAGGATTGTATTCATGATTAAAATTACAAATTATTTTTACTTCAATTATAAACTTTTAAAACTTTACGATTTTTTTATTAAAAATAAATAAAAGTCTAGATTTGTAGAATAAGTGACTCTATAAAATATATTTCCAAATCTGTTGTTATTGACAATACTTCAAGCATTAAATTCTTAACAACTTGTAATAGTGTTTAAAGAATTTTTATTTAGAAATACAAACATATGATTTTAAGTGTAGTTTTAGAAAATTTTACAGCAAACTAGACCAATTTAGTATCACACACAGGATAAGACTAATTATAGTGGTTCACACGACTCAGTCCTTACTAATTCGTTCATGATAATATATTTTAATTTTAAAAAGTTTCTAATTGTGATAAATCTATTTAAAAATAGTTGATATCTATAATCTATAATAAATTGATATATATGACATTTAGGTTTTACGCGTAAGTGGACCAAGTCTATTGAATTTTGCCTCCTAACCATCTTCACTACGTAATGATAAAGTAAAATAGTAGATACGTTGCAACTAGTTCATGTTCACAACAACAATAGAGTAACAAGCTAACAACTCGCACTACCTCCAACTCCAATTATCAATTTTCTCGTCATTATATCCTTAAGTTAAGATGAATGCATTAAACTTTTTATATACAGATTTGAAGACAAAAAGATATAACCACTAGGTAATTAAGAATGAAGGGCATTTTTTAGGTAGAGATTGAGTATGTAGATATGACAAAAAATCATTAAAGAGAGCACATTTTCTGGGAACTTTCCATTGTCAATTAGATGACGTGAAAGTCTTTGTTGCTTTCCAAAAGACCTTAAAAGTCCAAATACAGTGTAGATATAGTCAGACCCTCATTTGGAATGTTCGATGCTTCAAGAATGATCAAACTAATGATTATGATATCAAAGATTTTATATGTCTCTCTTATAAATAATAAATTAAAAATTAAATTTTTTTGAAGTAGAACTTTGCCGAGGATCGATGGTTTAGTGTTAGTGTTCATTTACAAGTTTTCAGCCACTCTGGTTCGATTTCATTCAGATGCAAGAAAAGAATAAAAATTTAAGATATAAACTTTGTATATGGATTAGGTCTTGTTAATTCAATTATAGTAAAATTAACAAAAAAAAATAAAAAAAAATAGAACTTTAGACTAGGCTTTTATCGATCCATCAAATAGTTGGTAATTTATAGTTTTCATATTTTCAATATTGATAATGAATTTATTGTAATTATTTTATTTATAATATTACTCACAAAATTGTACTGTTTTTATATTTTACTAATCATAATTTTTTTCTACACTTTTATACTAGAGATATTTACGGATAAGGCATCGAAAATTATTAATCTTATAAAAATAGATATGAGTAGACACTTTTTACAGAAAGAAGACCTATCTTTTGTGATTTGATACTATCCTTCACTCTTTGACGATTGGTTTTCTCGATTAGAAGTATCTTTTTCCTAATTTTTCTTCGCACATGTGCAGTTGAGCTTAAGTTCTGAAAATTGACGGAGTGTTTACTGTACGTCTAATTTTAGTACATGAAAAAGATGGTTGGTTTTTAGTCTTCTTGTTTTCATCGATTTCGTTTGATGGTGGAGACGCGTAGTCGACCGTAGACAGAGTCGTCACTGGTGAAAATAGATTCGGATATTGGGAAACATCGAAGGTTGGAGAGGCAGAGATTCTGGGTTGTTGCATGCAGGAGAGAAAGACTCCATAAATCAGGGAAGGAGAACAGATGTAAAGGATACTGCTGATGCATCTGAAAATTGACCTCGTGTTCCCCTGCAAGGTTACCTTCTTTCCCTAACTTTTCTATGTTATTACTTCTTGTTGATTTGGGCCATTTTCTGTCTAATTTGTTGATTAATCTAGTCTTACCAACCATTGGTTTTGTCTATGTTGTTGTAGTGTTTCCTGAGAAGAGGAATTTATGTTTTATGGTTCTCAATTTCAGATCGATTCACCTCTCAGCTCTTCATCCCTTGTCTTTTCAATGGTATTTGCGTTAATGTCTGCATTTTTTGTATGACGTTGTTATGTTTTGCGCTTTTAAGAAATTGCTGATCTCTCTTTATGTTTTTTATTGTGGAATTTGGACTAGGAAAATCACTAGTTGGTTTCATTAAGTTTTCTTACAATCTTAGTTTGTTTGACGTTTTATCCTGTTCGTGCTGCCTCTCACGTTTGTTTATCTCTTTTTCAAAGATTCTCTGTTGTGCTCTGTTATGCTTCTTTACAATATTTGACGGATGTTTGTTGATCTCAATTCGTTTTTATTACTTCACTCTCTTGTTGTCTCCTCTTCTTTGTACGTGCGTGTTTACGGTGTCGTTGATTATTGAGTGAGACGTTCCTTCTTTCTTGTGTTTGGTACATTCTATCTCTCGGATGTTACAAATTCCCAACTTCTCTCCTCAGATATTATGAGAAAGTTTTGTACAACTAGGATTTCCAAACTTTTTCTCTGTTTTGTTTTTTGAGACAATCGTCACAACTCACTTCTTACCCTCAGATTTTAAGTATGCCCTTTTTTCTTACATATGTTCTTTATAATTTGCTTTATATTGACTATATGTGTAAGCTAAGTTCGCTATCTGTCTTTCTTTTTAGTTTGTTTAGTACATCTAGTTAACGTTTTAATCTATTTTTATTACTCTACTTCTTTGCCCTTAGCAATGTTGTCTTAACTGTGTTTTGGTTTCCCTGAAATACTGGTTTGGTAGTTGTCTCTGTTGGTTTGTCATGTTTTTTATATCTCTATGTATATACATTCCTGTATGGTGTGGCTTATTTGGCTCACAACTTCTTTTTTTTATTTTTTTTGGTCCATTGTCTCTCTCGGATTTTACAATTTCCCAGATTCTTTGGTATTTGGATCTTATGATAGAGTTTTGTCAACCAGGATTCCCCAATTTATTTTCTGTTATGTAGTTTTCAAAATGTTATATGTAGCAAAATGTCATGTGTAAGCCCTTTACTCTCAGGTTTTTATTTCTAGTATATGTTATTTCTTTTCTGCTTTATGATACCTATAGTTTTATATCTATATTTAAAATTTGTTTTAATTTGTCGTTGGTTTATTACAACTACTTTAAGTTTTCTATCTTATTATGTTACACTATACTGATATGTTTTACTTACTTCCACTTACCAATGTTGTTGTATCTCTGTTTGTGTTTCTGTTAAAAACTATATAACCTACCCTCCAAATTTTAGTATTCGTAGTACTCTTATCGTCTATCCTCGTTCCCAGTATATCTTACTACTCTCACGCTTTTTTCATTGTGTTTTCTATCTTTGTTTACTTTTTTATGGAAGTTCTTTTCAAATGTCATAATCGTCATCTTTTTTTTTCTCTACTTGTGTTTTGTATGTACGATATGGACTTAAGGACCTGCAAATGTGGTATACTTTTTGTTATACGATTCTAACTTTATTCTAGTGTTTCTCTTAGAAAAGTGCCGCCACTTGTTACCTAAACTGTTTTTTCCGTTGCCAAGTTATCCAAGGGAAGGCAGGATCAATTTGTACTCAAGATGTCAGCTTCTTATTGATATAATTGATATTCTTCAAGGGACATCGGAGTTGAAGGACCTCTTATTATCTCCGTTTTCGTCGTTTTTTATGCTTGATGTGAGGCAATGTTTCCTTTCTGGCAGATTTTTTCATAATCTGTTGTGTTAGCAACTTGTTACAGAGAACAGTTGGGAACTGTGATTTATATTTGGTTGCCAATCTATACGATTTTCTATTCTGAAGTTTGAAAAGATCATTGGGCTTTGTTGTTCTCCTTATCCTGATGATGACTCTTTTCAGAAAGCAGAATCTCAGAACACAAGTGAATTGTCTTTCTGGTATTCACTTTTTGGACCTAAACAAAGTCTTACAATTGATGATATTGTCAACAAATTGAAAGCAGAACCTTATATGACTGGGTGGCAAAAATTGTGAAATTGTTGTTGGTTTTGAAGTGGTTTCTTATCTTTAACTAATGTTAGTCTGCTTGCTTATTTGCCTTATGTCAATAGATTTTAAACCAATTTCACATATAAATCTTTAAAAAAGATCATGATTCATAGTTAATGCGTTCGATCGTAGTCTTTATGACGTGTTGTTTTCACTTGAATGATGATATAACAGCAAACCCAACTAATTTCTATACATATATGTTAAACAAAAATTTTATTTATTTGCAAGTAATACTTCCACCAACACGTGAAGGGCAAGTTATATTTATATCCCCTCTGAGAGCTAATGTTTTTCTTCAAATGATATACGTGATGCTATTATCAACACGTGAAGGGCAAAATCGTCAGAAAAATTGGTTTCCTTTTGAAAACGTGCTCAATGCCTCTTTTAAAAATTATATGAGGCATTATGCCCGATTGCATAAAACTCTCTTTATACTATCCATTAATCACCGTTTTTTCTTGTATTTTTATATTGTCACTAATCACAATTCTCTTTGTCCCATTATTTTATCAAAATCGCACTTGGACCGTAGTTGTATCACACTAGTCATACACCACACTTTATCCCACAATGCTAAAATCACAGTCACTAATCGAAGCGTAAATAGTAATTACAAAAATTTGCTGAATGTGAAATATGACATAATTTTTTTATATTTTGTCTGTGGAATTTAATGATATTATTTAAACTCAAATGATAACAGCAAAATCTAACAAAATTTGACAGAATTTAATATATTAATTTAGTAATGAAATAAGTAATATTATATCCTATTTATTGGAAAAAATTTCAAAAGATTTTTATAATAAATAACTAACTAAAAAAGTTATTTTTAAAGAATTAATAATATTTTGTAAAAACCAAATTATCAGAATATTTTGGCTAATACATAGATAGAAGTAATCTACTATATAATAAAAAGAAAATATTTTGAAACTTTACCCATTGACACAACCTTATTTACTCATAATGTCATTAGAGATTTTACTTAAATAATATAGTTCGAATTTTTTGGAAAGGTTATTGATGTAATAACCTTAATTATAATCCTATACATCATACATTATATAATTACCATGCACTAATCATGAATCTTCCCTATATTTGATACAGAATTCCTCCAAAATCTTATTATTAGAAAATCTTTAACAAATTCCTATCTTTATGACCAATTATAATTTTTTCTTTAAATAACCATGAAATATCCTAATTATATCCTAATTTTCGGAATTTAATTTTAAATATTTTTTAAATAATTTTTTTTCTCATAGAATATCCTAATTATATCCTAATTTTCGGAATTCAAGTTTAAATATTTAAAAAAAAATTTTTTCTTAAATAACCAAAGAATATCCTAATAATATTCTAATTTCGAAATTTAACTTTAAATATTCTTAAAATCTTATTTTTCCTTAAATAACCATAGAATATCCTAATTTTCGGGACTTTTTTTTATGTATCTTTATTCGAATATTCTTATTTTAATTTGCTAAGAACTTACCAATTTAGAATTCAAAATATAAATTTTCCATAATTCTTGAACCGTATGAAGAAAATATAGAAAATTATTGCTTTAAATATATTTTCCAATTAATGCTAAATATATGCTAACTAATTATTTTTAAAATTTAAATATCCTACACAATACAACCCTAATATTCTTCCTATAAAAGCAACTCTAATCGACCTATTTCTCACCATATTTTTCTGTTCTATATTTTTTGATGATATTGTTTTGTGACTGCAGGCTGAAATCATCCAGACAACATGAAGAATCAATGTGACTTTTTTATACTATGGAAGACATAATACCCATTTAAGTAACTTGCATATTCATCTATGTATTTGTTTTATTTTGTAAATTTGAAATTTAAACTCCGTACTAATTATCATTCGTCATTATTATTCAGTATCTCAATTTTTTTTGATATAAGCAAACAGCACAACTCCAAACATTTATTAGAAAGTGTAAAGGTAAACACATTTTTTGTTAATTATTTGATTTTTTGTATAAATAGTAATCTTATATTTTTGCAGGCTCAAAAAATTCACTAGAAATAATATGGTCAACAACTTCACCAAGGTA
>OVBA01009657.1:0-10192 GCA_900406435.1 Lepidium aucheri | reverse complement strand
TCTAATTCAAATATTAAACTTGCACAATCAAAATTATTATTGATTTTAAAAATTTTATTATTCTTGCATAGACATATATTAATAAGTCTGGGGATTCGATAGGCAATAATAAGTTTGTGGCAGAATGGTTAAAGACTAGGTTCAGTGTTGGCACACAACCCAGGTTCGAGTCTTGGTGAAGGCATTTTAGTAGTTTAAGTTAAGGAGTTTACTTATATATGAGCCCACAAAAATTGAGCCAATTAAAACTCAATTACATCAAATAAGGCCCAACTTAAAAAAAAAATATATAAAACGTTGAGTTTCATTAACTTAGACTTTCCGAAATTACAAAAATACCCTCGTCTTCAACCTATGGTTTCCAACGAAACCCTAATTTTTTTTTGAATTCCCAGCCGCCATGGCTAAAAACTAGACCCGAAATTTCTCAAAAAAATCAAAAAAGTTTGAATTTCGAATATACAATTGAGCATAAACCTTAGTTTCGAATCTAATCCGTAAATTGCTCTTAAATTTCTAAAAAAATTTTTTTTTAGAAACTTAATTTTGTGAGCAATATTATTAGATCCGAAAATTTCATAAATTTTTAGGTTTAAAACTAAGATCTAAACATGTTTTATTTAGAACAAACAACATAAAACTACTGATTCCAGAATTCTTTAATCTAGATTAAACTTTAGAATTAACCAAATAAATAAATTCAAATTTATTTAATAAAATAATCTGATTATCAAATAGAAACTGAACATGGTGCTCTGATACCAATTGTTAAATGTATACCTTATGATTTCTTAATCAAATACATGTCAATCTCTGAATGATAAAAACATAAGCGGAAGTGTACCTTTTGGATCCATGACTTATGATCTGAATTTTGGTAATTGCTCTTCCACAGCAAACCCAGAATAGCTTGATGTCTTTGGTGATGGGATGCAGAGAACTTTTTCTGTATTTTCTGATTGGGGTTGTTGTGGGTACCAAGACCTTCTATTTATATAAAATTAATTTCTAATTCGGCCCTTCATCAAATTAGAAATTATTAATATCACCACATTATTTTAACTCCTTTAAATAATGATCATAATATATTGATTATAACCCCAAAATAATTTTTACAAGACGAACCTCGTACCGAGAAACCCACCACATATCAACAATGTAAAGAAAATCGGAGTTCAGAAATAGAAATACAATAAAGTTACAGCTTCGAGAAAAACCCCAAATCTCGTAATCTAACTTTTTAGTTTTATAATCAAATTATGAAAATCATTTTACTTTATGAGCGTGTTGATAATTTGCAAGTTACTTGCTCGATCTTCTGGTCCCATTGGTTTATAGCCATTGTAATGATTATTGACTATATATTTTTATTAACTTGAGCTATATGTACGCTTTTCTTTTATGTTACCTGTAATCCAAAAATATTCTGACTTTTTCAATAAAGTATAGATTCTGAATTTCTTTTGCACAAACTTTTATGTTTGTACTATGTACACACATATATTTATGAACTAAAATAATACTAATAATCATACATATAAACAATTGCAAAGTTATGAAAAGGAGTCCTAAGGGAACCAAATTATAATTTAAGACATATTTTCTGTAATCCAAAACTCAAAACTTAGGAAATATCAAAATTATAAACCAAATCCAACTAGACGAATTTATCGACGAAATCTCCTCACGAGAGCTTAAGACTCTATTTTGTATAGAGACTTTCAACTTTAGAAAGTAGAACTTTGATTATATCGAAGTTTTATTTTTTTCGCCGAATTGAGAATAACCACTTATGTTTCTTTTCTTACTAAGTTTCATATAAAAAAAATCTAACCGCCGCTGGTGTTATTTTGAACCTTGAATTGAAACATCATTTGTATTCTGGTGCAAATTGTGTATATAGTACGAGTTGTAGATTAGGAGGCTGAATAATTCTCATTAGAAATAACAACCATATTTACACAAGGTATTTACTAGTAGAGTTAGACTCTAAATTACGTATTTATCCTTATATGTCTATACTCCTCTTCAAGATAGAGGTACTGAGACCACTATAATCTTGCTGTTCAAATCGAGAAAATGTGGCCATGGAAGAGGTTTGGTAAGTTGATCAGCTAGTTGATCTTTCGTTGAGATATGTGTCACGCGTAAAGCACCTAACCTTATATTATCTCTCACAAAATGGTAATCCAGTACAATGTGCTTCATTCTTGAGTGGAAAACTGGGTTAGCTTACAAATAAGTTGCACCTACATTGTCACAATATATAACATGTGTAGATGGCAGATCAATCTTCAATTCTGAGAGTAGTAAACACACCCATCGAAGTCCTGATGCTGTATGTGCGACTGTTCTATATTCAGCTTTAGCGGAGGACTTTGCTGCACCTTTTTATTTCTTTGAGCTCCATGAGATTGGTGTGCTACCGAGAAATAGTATGTATGCATTTGTTGAAACAAAATCATCAGTGTACCCTATCTAGTCTGCATCTGAGTAGGCATGAAGAGAAATGGGAGAGTTTGCCCGGATGTACAAGCCATGTGTGAGAGTACCTGCTAGGTAACGAAGAACACGCTTGGAAGCTTGGCAATGTAAGTGTATGGGCGTGTGCATATATTGTGAAAGCTTGTTAACCACATAGCTAATATCTTGTCGTGTAAAGGATAGATATTGGAGGCTGCCAACAAGCTGTCTATACTCTCTCGGATTTGTTAGCTTTGTACCAGTGTGAAGTGTTAGCTTGGGTTGTTTTTGTAGTCGAGATAATTTAAAAGAATTCAAACCGTTGATTCTCTGAGGAATATCCAAGTATAAAAACTCTTCCTTGGAGATCAAGTAATTCACAATGAAAACTTAATCGTAAAGGGAATGATAAGCTGAAATTTAATTAATTAATGATCAAAAACTGTCTTTTGGTTTACAACTAGAAGACTTAAATAAGAAATCGAAAAGGAGAAAGAGATAAAACTAAATCTCTATCGTAATAGATTTTGCATAAAATTAGGAAACTAACTCTAAGTGAATATTAGAAATAGAAGATAATGAAAAGGACTTGAAGATTCAAATGACGCTGCATCAGGTCCCCAGGAGTAAGAGAAGATTCATCCCTGAATCTTGAGTGGTATCGTCCGAAACAAAAGGCCGTAAATGCTTGACATTGAAAACATTGTGCGTTTTCAAGTGAGGAGTAAGAATTTGGGTTGATTTGTGCTAAAACGCGGACTAGACCAATCTTCTTAGACTTGAGTTTATTGTATTCATGAGCTGGAATTCTCTCTTTAGAAAGTACAACCCAAACTAAATCACCAGGATTAAATAATGCCTTTCGCCTATGCTTGTCAACATCCAACTTATACTTTGCGGAAGAAGCTTCTAAATTGGTGATAGCTTGCGTGTGAATACGCTGCAAAGACTCAATAAAATTGATTGCTTCACCATGGAGTCAAGTTTTGTCGGGCAAAGTAGTCAAATCCAAAGGACCACGAGGGACACTACCATACACGACACATAAAGGACTGAAACCAAGACTGCAATTTGAGGCATGGTTATGAGCAAATTCAGCTTTACGTAAGACCGATTCCCAAGTGCGAATGTTGTCTCCTACTAAACAGTGCAACATGTTGTGTAAAGAATGATTCGTAACCTTTGTTTGCCCATCAGTTTGAGGATGATAAGCGGTATTCATGTCTAGATGAGTACCCAATAACTTCCACAATGAATGCCAAAAATGGCTAAGGAAATGAGTGTCACGATAAGAGACTATTTATGTGGGAAGATCATGCAAACGATAAATCTCACAGAAAAACAATATAGTTACAGTGTCAGCATCTGTCTTCTTCTTACAAGTTACAAAGTGCACCATTTTGGAGAAACGATCAACAACCACAAAGATAGAATCATTACCTTTCGGAGTGCAAGGTAATTCGAGGGCAAAACCCATGCTAACATCAGTCCAAGGCTGCATGGGAATTGGAAACGGTAAATAGAGGCCTGCATTGGATGAACCTCCTTTTGCACGTTGACAGGTTTGGAAGCGCTCAACAAAGCTAGCAACATCTTTGCGCTGACTTGGCCAAAAATAAGAAGCCGACACAAGCTGCAATGTTCGATCTCTCCCCACATGTCCTTCACCATGGAGTTTGGAAATGATTTGACGATGCAAACTACATTGCAAAACACAAAGCTGATTATCTTTGAAGAGGAAATTGTCAGTTAGAGAAAATTCTGAACGCAAACCTTGTTTAACATCTCTGATAACTGGACTGAAGTATGGATCAGAATCATACAAGTCAGTAAATGTAGCAAAACTCGGAACTAAAGAATGTTTTGTTGTAACAAGGCTGTGACAACGACTCAAAGCGTTGGAGACTCTATTGAGTTTACCCGATTGATGCTTAATGTTGAATGTAAATTTTTGCAAAAGGGCAATCCAAGTAGCATGGCGAGACAAAATCTTTTGCTGGCTATCCAAATGTTTTAAAGCATCATGATTGGTAAAAAGCACAAACTCACGATGACAAAAATAATGCTTCCAATGTTTTATGGACTGCACAATAGCATAAAACTCAATGTCATAAGTGTTGTAACAGATCCTAGCACTAAAAAACTTTTCACTGTAGAATGCGATAGGACGATGAAAGCCGTCTTCCATTCATCTCTGGGTCGAATGCAAATTTGATGATAGCCGCTTTTTAAGTCAAGTTTTAAGAAAACAGTAGCTTTGCCCACCTGATCCAATAAATCATCCAAGCGAGATATTGGAAATCTGTAACGTACTGTGATTTTATTGATTGCCTTGCTATCAACACACATGCACCAAAAACTGTCTTTTTGGGAATCAATAAGGCTGGAACTGGACAAGGACTCATGCTTTGACGAACATAGCCATGCGACACTAACTCTTCTACTTGTTATCGTAATTACTCATGCTCTTGGGGACTCATTCTATAGTGAGGACGGTTCGATAAAGTAGCACCTGACACTAGATCGATATGATGTTGGATGTCACGAAGTGGAGGCAACCCAAACGGAAAATCTTAGGGAAAAATATCCTCAAAATCGTCGAGCAATTTTCGAAGCTCAAGAGGAATAGGCGGTGGAGTGATGCGGATCAGGTTATAACCTAAAGTATCAAGTGCACAAAAATGAAGTAGCAGTACTTAAGGATCGTATCCACGAAGAATCAAGTATTGCATAAATGATTGTCGAATGTATTTCTCAAGCTATACTAATCAGATTTTGGTGATTAACTAGAACCTTAAACAATGTGAACTATATAATAAAAAGCTGATTAACTAGAACCTTAAACGATGTGAACTATATAATAAAAAGCACCAGGTATAGGGTATTCATCCGGAAGTAGAAATCTGACTAGGAAAACTATTCAGAACAATGTTAAGCTCAATTCTTGACTTGAACAGAAAGGTATAACAAGCTTACTCTCGTAGCACTTGAGACTCTACTCGATAATCTAGAGGTCCTAACTCTTGTTAGTTCCAAATTACTAATAGGCATTAAACAAGTAGGTTTAACTAACCACAATAACCCTAAACATTAGCTATCGCGGTCTAGGATTGATTACTCATCTAATCTAGTTCAGATTCCTAGCAAGCTTTTGGAATGCTAACAACCTAGACTCATAGATTAGTTGATCAGACTACTCTAAGCCTTAAGCACAAGAATTTGATGGAGAATACTCTTATTGGATTCGATTCTATTTGTCCCTAATCATTGATTCCTAAATCCCTAGAAACCCTAAACCTGAATGGTGAACTACTCAGACATGATTTGGATCGGAACAAAAGACATAATGAAAATAAACTCAAATTGCATTAAAATATAAAAAGGGAGTTTAGAGATTCTTCTCAATGTTGAATTCTGACTCTCTCTAGCTTACAGAATAGCTCTCAAGTTCTCTGTAAATTATGAACCGTGTATAAAAGAAACAAAAATAGAAGTATTTATATGTCCTGAGATTTATGTGCAAAAGGGAAAATTAGGTATTTGCTTCGGATGCTCGTTGATCGATCGATCATGGACATATGTGATTGATCTCCAACACATCAAGTCAATCGTGAGGTCGAGCATTGTTTTGGCAAGAAGGTTTGATTGATCGACAGTGTGTTGATCGATCGATCTTAGGCCTTTTCTGTGAAACTTCAAGCAATGCTCAAAAACCTTCCAAACGATGCTCCAATGCCAATGATCCAAGTTCCTACGTTTTCCACCTAAAAGTGATATAAAACGCAGCCAAAAAATCTAAAAGTAGGCATGTTAATAAGCTCAAAACCTGTAAAATAGAGGTATATCAATTTCCCCAGACTTTGCTTCTTGGTTGTCCTCAAGCAAAGAAAAAAGAGAATATTCCTTCAAGGAACTCATTCCTCATTAGACATTGCACAATACACTCCATATGAACCATCAACACTTACCCATTGGTATCGAGAGCACCTTGTACTTCCCCTAGACTTAGCTTCTTGTCTATTAGACTCCACAATCGATATTAAAATACCCAAATGCATCATACCGACTTCCTAATCATCTAAGTGTTGTCACATCAAGGGGGTATCGATGAATGAACACATGGAATCATCATCAGCCTTTATCTGAAGACAAGACTATCTTCCTATGGTTCCTTTCCTCTCATTCCATTCATTTTCAGTTGATTTCTCCCTACTTACTTAGAGTATCATTGTATTTTTTTTATCCACTACTTAGCCAATATTTCCCTACTTACCTAGGGTATCATTTTTTTGTATTGGCTGTCCAACCAGATATCTCCCTACTTACCTAGGGTATCATTTTATTTTTTCAACTGGTTGGTTCTTAAGAAACTCAAAGAATGAAAGCAAAAGTGGCTTCATTGGAACAAATTTTTTGATCCTTGGCCATCTTTTAACATGCTTCAACTTTGTTTTTAGTCAAATCAGAATCTTAATAATTCGAATATCTAAGAGAGGGGAACCATACTCACACAGATAAGTCTTTCAGGACACAAGAGAGGAATCCGATCCAATGCATACCAAGTCCCTTGACAAGAAAATTAAGTCAGGTTAAAGTTGAGATCGGCATAGATTTTTCAAATACCTGAAAATCGATATGTGTCTTTGAGAAGATGCTTTGTCTCTAGGTTTTCCAATAGTCAATCGATTCCCAACAAGTGCATGTCAATGATCCTAAAAGCATAATGGTGCAACAATCTTCAAAAATCATGGTTCGTTAGACAATATGTTCCAAAAGCTCAAGAACATAACATAGATAGAGTTAAAGTCTGAAAATAACAACTAAAAAGAAACAAAACAAAGAAAAAAGTGTTAGTCACAACAAGTGCATCTCCCCCAGACTTACTTCACACCGTTCCTAGTGTGTGAACAAGCTAGAAGAGATCATGACTTACGCATTAAAAGAAACAAAACAGAAAAAATTGAAAATAAAGAAAGAAAAAGGGTAAGAAAAACTGATCACTCAGAGGTTTGACTCTCTCGGTCTCCAGGTGCTCGCCTACGTCGACGAGGAAGGCACTGCTCAAGTGGCTGATCCTTTGTGTCCTAGGAATCAGCCTCAGATCGATGTACAACAACATCTGATCGACGAGAATTAGCTCTCGTGCTACTCTCTGGCTGATCCACAACATGTGCACTCATGCAAAAAGCAACCGCTATCCTCCTAAGTGCCTCCCAAAGCTGTCTCCTCATCGAATGCTTCCTCTGCTCTGTCTCATAGTGCTAACGTTGATACTACTGCTCAGTAAAGTCATCCGAGAAAAGAGGAATATCATGCTCTGCACTGTACTCGGGAATAAGATACTCAAGTGTCTGAGCGACGTTGGGGTGTGACGGTGTAGGTGCTGGTGCTGCAGTTGATGAACGTCTTCGTGTAGATCACCGTGGAGGCTGAGGCTTCTATATCTCTCTGGGACTGCAATCGCAGGATGTGCAATGTACGGCTCGAAATTACATTCTCTCTATAGATGAGAGATGTAAGCGCAGGTGCAGGCAGGGAACAAAGGTAGGGCTCGAAATCTCTAGTAAAGTTCCTCCACTTCGCCTACTCGGTGATGTAGGTATAGTTAGTCAAGGCCCGATCATCAACATATGCTATCCTCTCATTTTTCATTGTGTTGCTAAGATCCAGCTGCAAGTACTCAAACATGGGGGTCAAGAGACTACCTATTATCTCGGTGACAGACTGACTTGGAGTGCCTCTAAAATGATATTCGGGAAGATTGTTCATGAACACATATCCCTAGTTGATATCACAAGGACTGACATTAGGAGTAGGTGTAGAAACGTACATGTCTGGTATCGCAGGATACAACACATGATAGAGTATCTCTAACTCTGGCTTGGTAATCACAGGGTTAACCTCTTTCCACAAAATCATCGACCCTAACATCTTAGCCACAATCTGAATCGCAGGATGTCGGATGTAGGTGAGCTTCGAATCTCTGCCCTGAAATGCACCATCAGCTAAAACATTCCAAAGAGCATCAAGAGTAGTAGCTTTGCTAGAAGGTAGTGTGCTGTTGGCTTCCTCGCGGAACCCATAGATCTGATAAATTTGCTGAATGGTCAAGTGGTAGCGAATACCACGGTACAGAAATGTCAAGTAAGCAGCATACAAAGGAACATGTGGGTCAGCTGCGAGATGAAGATCACAGGAGGCTAAGAACTATTGGACTGCCTCTGGGTACAGCGAGTGTGGCTTGGTCCTGAATGTACCAAGGCCTAATCTCTCGAGCATGCCCGTAACATCATCAAGAATACCAAGTTTGCTCAATGTCGTCGGACACAAAAACTTGGTAGGAACGAACTTGTTCTTCAACAACTGATCATAAAATACTGAATGAAAGCTTTCCCATTTGAATCCTCTGTCCTCTTCCTGTAAGTACTATCGTTCCTCAACAATGACAGATCTGACCTATTGCCTAAATTCTTGTCAAAAGGCTCACCATCCGGTCTAGGCCAAGGTAAACATGTTCGCTCGAACACTTGGGGATTCGAAGACTGTCCTGACTCTAAGTTAGCTGAACATCTAACCTTACTAGAAGGTTGCTTACCATCGTGAGGTTTACCCATGATCTGCACACATTGATCAAACAAAACCGAGAAATATTAATATCCTCAAAAATTTTGGAAAATTGAAAATATGGAATGCAAGTGAGAATTAAGTGAAATCAATTGCTAAATCAATCTTAAAACATCTAAATCATCCAGCAATGCTTCAATCAACAACACAAATTCCCAATTCCATACCAAAAATCCAAAATTCATCAAAATTCTCCAACAACCTAACAATCAATTTCTAGGCAAAAATCTAATAATATAATTGCTAAGACTGATCGAAATCACCATATAATCATGACTATATATTGGATTAACACAATTGAGCAAAAAGAAACCGAAATCTAGAATTCCCAAAAATCTCACCAATTTTTGTCACTTTTAAATCGAAAATTTAGAAACAATACCTTTGCCAAACGAATTATATGAATAGATAATTGGTTAGAGGATGAAATTTCTATCAGGTTAGGCTTTTGAATCAAAGAAAACAGTTAAGAATCAAGGAAGATAGAGGATTTTAAAGTTTGTTACCTAAAATCGTCAAAAAACCGCAAAAAAAGAAATTTTGAACAAAACCTGTGTTTTATACATTATAAAGACTTACCTGCCCTGGTGATCGATTTGTCAAGGCGTTGATTGATTGATTGTACCTCTTAAAACTTGCTGATCGATCGAATAATACTGTGCAGGTCGGTCAGTAGATCGAGCGTAACTCTTTGGTCCCTGCTGATCGATCAGTCTCCTACCTTTAGGTTGATCAACAGATCGAGCGTTTCTCTCTTTGTATCTTGGCTCGATCAATCCTCCTGATGAGATCAATCTCAAGATCGAGCGTAGTATCTTTTTCTCCGATGATCGATCGTTCACATGTGTGCAGATCGATCACTAGATCGAGTGTAGACCCTTGAAGAATAGCTTGTCGATCGCACTGTGGATCGATCGATCAAAACCCCTTGTTTATTTTTCTCACCTAAAACAAACTCAAAACATAACCAAAAATCAAACTAAAACAGAAAAACTATTAAAATAAAAAACTACCTATTAGTGGGTTGTCTCCCATTCAGCGCTTGTTTAAAGTATATAGCTTGAATTGAATGCCACTTATTTGGCTAAATCATCCTTGGGAGGAA
>OVBA01009656.1:0-10192 GCA_900406435.1 Lepidium aucheri | reverse complement strand
ACTAATTTACAAATGAAAGAAGATAAAATACATATCATACACTAAAAATAAAAAAATTAACTTTGAACATATATGTATATATTATTAATGTAATCACTCTTACTAATTTATTTGATGCACACTTTTNGAACGTATATGTATACATTATTAATGTAATCACTCTTACTAATTTATTTGATGCACACTTTTATCTACTTATATACCAAACAAGAGAATAAATTTATACCTATTGGAAATATATATATATAAATTACTAAGAGTATTGACGAATTTGATCCACTACATTGTCTTACTCTCCAGTACATTATTTTAACTATCCACTAATATAACTCCTCTCTTACTCTTCTCTTAATATATCATTTGGAATCATAGTCACTCATTACATATTAACTCTCTAAAGTCCCACCAAATTAAACAAAATGGAAACTTCACACCTCACTTTTTTGAAATTGAAAGTTGGTCGGACTTTTCAACATGTCATTGCAAGGCTTTCGGAAGTCTCTAATGTCAAAAAAGTAGATAACTCATGGAAATTGACATGTTATTCCTTGATGAAAATGTATATTAATTTCAATAATAAACGTACAATGAACAACTCAAATATAACATGTATTTCTAAATATTAGCTTCTATTTTATATACTGTTAAACTAAACTTTTTCTACAAAATAAACATGTATTATCTATATATCTATCATATAACATCGATTTTTTCATATATTATAACTTAATTCACAGTGATATAAATCCCGCCCCAAGGGCGGGTCACCAACTAGTAAATTAATAAAACAAAATATAATACCCAAAGCTGAGCAAAGATATGGACTTAAGACCAAGCAAATCAAGTGGAAAAGATCAGCGGAAAACTAAGAGTACACCAAACTACAAAACCCTAAATTAAGTAGGTTCAGATAGATCCGACACAAATTTACTAACTTTTTTTTTGAATTATATGTATTTCATAACTTGATCCACTATTTGTGGCGGCTATATGTTTCCTCGAAAATTCCTATGTTTTCTTTTTTGCAAATGAAAAATAAAAANAAAAAAAAAAAAAAAAAAAAAATTTTTTTTTTTTTTTTTTTTTTTTTTTAATTTTAGTTTTAACTGTCATTACTCTAGTATAAATGTGTCTCTGTCTCTCAACTGTGTTCACATGAAACTTCGCACCGCTTTCTTTTCTTCTCTTTATTCATCTGCTCGTTGAAGAAAATAAAAAAGCTTCTTTATTTTCTTTTCTGCTTTCAAAATCTCTTCCTTTTCTTCATCTTCCTGTGCTTCCATGGACGCTATTCTTCAAGTATCCGCTGATGGATTCAGATTTGAGAATGGATCTGGGTCTTGTTGCAAACCCAGAAACAATCTCGAATCTGGGAACTATCTCTTCCCTAATTCCGACGAACTTGACGCTCAGAATCAACGGTCTTCACCGACGGATTGGCCTCCGCCGGTGAATTTGGATAACACTCCTTTTCTCAAGTATATCAATGACATGTTGATGGACGAAGAAGATTACGTCGGTGATACTCGGGACGATTTGGCTTTACAAGCTGCTGAGAGATCTTTCTTCGAGATACTTCAGTCACAATCTCCGGAATCTGATCACAACCCAAGTTCCTCCGATCAAAACTCCGGTGACCAAAATTCCAGTTATACTAGCACAACAACGAATTCATCAGATTCCCTTTCCAACGGAGAATCACAGAGAAAGTACCGTCATCGAAACTATGAAGAAGATGATCTTGAGACTGGTCGGAGAAACAAACAACCAGCAATATTTGTTTCCGAGACGGAGGAACTAGCAGCCAAGTTAGAACATGTGTTGTTGGTATGCAGGGCAAACCAAGAAGAGAAACCAGCGATAGCAAGGCAGAGTCCACCAAACAGAGCAGGACGAGCAAAAGGTTCATCAAACAGATTCAAGACGCAAAAATCTAACCCTGTTGATCTCCGGAGTCTCTTGACGCAATGTGCACAAGCTGTAGCTAGCTTTGACCAGAGAAGAGCTGCAGAGAAACTCAAGGAGATTAGATCACACTCTTCTAGCGATGGCGATGGAACACAAAGACTGGCCTTTTACTTTGCAGAGGCCCTTGAGGCACGTATTACCGGAAACATCTCACCGCCGGTTTCTACTCCTTTCCCGTCAAGCACGACTTCGATGGTGGACATCTTGAAGGCGTACAAGGTGTTCGTTCATACTTGTCCCATTTATGTAACGGATTACTTTGCTGCAAACAAATCAATATACGAGCTTGCCGTGAAAGCAACCAAGCTTCACATAATTGATTTTGGGGTTCTTTATGGCTTTCAATGGCCTTGTCTGTTACGAGCCCTGTCTCAACGATCGGGCGGACCACCAATGCTCCGGATAACTGGAATCGAGCTGCCACAATCTGGTTTTCGTCCTACAGACCGGGTTGAAGAGACTGGTCGAAGACTAAAAAGGTTCTGCCATCAGTTCAATGTCCGTTTTGAGTACACCTTCATATCGAAAAAATGGGAAAACATCACTCTTGATGAACTTACCATCGATCCTGAAGAGATGACGGTCGTCAATTGCATTCATCGGTTACAATACACCCCCGATGAAACCGTGTCACTGGACTCTCCAAGAGACACGGTTTTGAAGCTATTCAGAGAAATCAATCCTGATCTCTTTGTGTTTGCAGAAATTAACGGAATGTACAACTCTCCTTTCTTCATGACCAGATTCCGAGAAGCTCTTTTCCATTTCTCTTCACTCTTTGATATGTTCGACACCACAATACAAGCAGAGGATGAATACAAACACAGGGAACTGATAGAGAAAGAGTTACTTGTGAGAGACGCTATGAGTGTCATTTCCTGCGAGGGCGCTGAGCGGTTTGCTAGGCCTGAAACATACAAGCAATGGCGGGTTAGGATTTTGAGAGCCGGGTTTAAGCCAGCAACAATAAGCAAACAAATCATGAAGGAGGCTACAGAAATCGTGAGGAAAAGTTACCACAGAGATTTTGTGATTGATAGCGATAACAACTGGATGCTTCAAGGATGGAAAGGAAGAGTCATCTATTCTTTTTCTTGCTGGAAACCTGCAGAGAAGTTATCAAACAATCATGTAACTAATTGAAAAATGTTACTCTCTATTCCTTCATTTTTGTTTTCCCAACGGTATTGTAGAATATATGGAACGCGTCTCTTCTTTTCTGCAAGTACATATTGAATTCAATCCTTACTGAAAAGACAAATTGTTTCATCATTGATCAGGAGCTAACACAAGTATACAACAGACAATTAAAAAGTTCAAAACTTTTGGCTATAATCTATCAAACGGTTGCAACACCACATCAAATGATGATACAGAGTACGAACGATCTAATAGTACTATATGAGCCAATGTGAACTAATTTGCGAATAGGTTGCTGGAGTAAGCTAACTTAAAGCCTATTTGTTTAGAGGTTTTGGTGGTTTCAAAACGCTCCAGTCCACCTTCTTGCTCTTTGGTTTCTTGAAACCATCGCTTCGTTTATTGTTTGGTGATGGTTTGTCACTGCTCCTTGAGGACTTGCTTGGATGATTAAGTCTTTCAGAGACTTCAGTCTGTTTCCTTTTCAAGTCACCATTTGTTTCCTGACTTGGCTCAACCTTCGAACACCCCTCTTCACTGAAAGAGATTGCATTTTGACTAGTTACAGTTTAAAATTTAGAAGAGAAGCAAAATCAGAAATGAACAAAATGACAAGTGATAAAACCCATTGCTATCAATAATGACTTCATTTTATGTTAAAATTAAATGATTGTCTCTCTTGAGAAATTAGTTTGCTGAGAACCAAAGGGAATATACAAGCCAAGGGTACTAACCTAAAAGACATTCTTCCTCCATTACTGCTCGAGCTTGTGGGAGAAGCATCTGTTTTTCCAACGTTCACTGCCTCTTCATTCATTTTCTAAGGAGAGACCAGTTTTATTTCAGAAAGCTGGAAGGGAAGAACATCAACACCAAACTAATTCAGGCCTCAGCGCTACAAACACAAACCTCAATAGACGGATTGAAAGACTGAAATGACATGCGTCCTAACAATGCTCCTGGCTGAGGATCCCAGTCTGTTATGACCACACTGCATCGAAGATTAAATCATACATCTGAGAAAACTACTAAACAAATAATACCAGATACCGGCAACTAACAAACTATTGTTACGAGTAATGTACACAGGGACAGCAGAGCGATTGTTAATGCTTGACATTGGAAGTAAACAATCACGAGCCCAGAAAAGTAAAGAACAAAGGGTATACAAACAATCATAATGACCTCGTTGATAGTATTTTGATGAAAACAAAACATTAACATCAAGTAAGAAAGCAAGATTAGAAAAGGTACCACTTCTTTTTCACAGTACCAAGAGAAGGGAAATTCCCATTAGGCTCTTCCTCACTTTTCTTCTTCCTATCCTCTTTCAGAGAAGACCTTTGCATAAACTATAGTCATAGAGCATCATCAATCATTAATTGTTCATGTATTAACCTTATCTCAAATGAGTTTGAAGAAATAACTCATTCTTGTCTCTGACCCACAAACCAGATGACTCAAAATCAATTATCAACTAAGATCTACATGATTGACGATGCAATTTCTTCAATGAAAAAATTTGTAACATTTCTTCCCAAACCAATGCTATAACCACAGGTGAAAAGATATAACTAAAATTCCATACTCTAATTAACGAGATAAAGACCAAACCCATTCGAGTATTTTACCTAAAATTCGTGAAAATTGAAAGTAAAACGCAGTCATGTCTGTACATGGATAATGCTCAAAAGATGATGCGTACCTTTAGATTTCTCAGAGTGCTACTAATTTCTCTCTTCGCCATGGTAGCTGTTCTTCAACTACAATTTTATTCTCGCAACACTAGATTTCCGGTACCGGAGAGGAGGAGGAACAACTCGATTTTTAGGTTTAGTTTCCGATTTGAAGCTCCCGTCTATACACATTTTTTTTTTCCAAATTGACTCACACTTTAGGTTTAATTGTCAAAAACCTAACCGGTTCGTATCGTACCACATAAAATAAAAATTAATCATCAAACCGAACATTAATTGGTTTGTTTAGTTTTGGGGGTATTTAGAGGGTTTGCAGCCGAAAAAGAAAAAAAAAGATTTTAATGGATTTAAAATCCTTACAAAATCATGTGTTATTTAATCAATGATTTTAAAATCTATTTTCAAATTATGTGTTATTCAAGTATTGATTTTGAAATTCATATTCAAATAATGTGTTATTCAAACATTGATTTATAAATACTTGTTAAAATCACCCCTTATTCAACATTAAAGATTTGAGTATAGATTTTATTCTATAGTGGACTAGATAATGTCCGTGCTATGCACGGATTATGTAATATTTGGTTTTTCTATTTATTTATTTATGGTTTGATTTGTATGTGTAAATTTGTTAATTACTTAATTATATATATTTGATATATTAAAAATAAATTTGTAGTAATCACCAATATCTATTGTACACGAAATATATTTTTAATTTCTGTTTACTTAAGTTTGGATGCATTACAATTTTACATATAAAATTTTTTGACTCGTGTTATTTACGTTTTGACACATGTTCATTTATGTTTTAGACTCGTTTATAACTTAATTTTTAGACCCGTATTTATTTAGGGTCTTGACCCCGTATTTATTTAGGTTTTAAGAACTGTTTAATTTTGCTGTGTTATACATTATCAACAAAATACATATTTTTATTTATTAATATCATGAGTAATTTATCAAGTATAAAATAATATATATATATATATAGTTTTAAACTCGTATTCATTTAAGTTTTTATATTTATGCATACTTTTGTTTTTTTGTATCAATTTGACATATATTTTTATTTATAAATATTTTAATCAACTAAGCAAGTATATACTAATATAAATGTATTTATAATCATCTTATTAATATGTATTTGTAGATTAACAAACTGATATTTAGTATAACTAATATAATTTTTAGTTTTTGAAAACCTGAAAGTTGATATCATTAGTTATTTAGTTTTTGTAAATGTCCATAGCATTAGTTATTCGTTTTGTTATCTTATTATTAAAAATATATGTATTTATATCTTCTGAATATAAGTAATGTTTTTGTGAAAATTGATTTATTTCCTGCATATTTATATTGAGATTATATGTTTTTCGTTTTTATGTCTTATATATATATATATAACAAATATACTTCTTTTAAATAACTAATACTTATAATCAAAAATATATATATACATATTCTAATAAATATATTTATTAAAATTTTGATTACATATAAAATTTATAAGATATATAATGTCTTTTATATATAACAAATATTATTATTTTTTAATAATAAATACTTACAATCAAAAATAATATTTTTTTAAAAAATTATTACTTACTATAAGATATATATTTTTAAGTCTTCTTTCAAGTAATTCAGGGTAATCAACCAATTTCAATCCGAACATATAATCTGGTAGAAGATCTGTTGGCAGTGGTCGTGTACATGAAAGAGAACTTGAAGTTATGAGTAAAAGTACGGTAAGCTAGAGTTGTAGGAAAAACTTGTACTCCCTCTGTTTCATAATAAGTGTCATTCTAGCATTTTGCACACAAATTAAGGAAACATATTAAAATTCTATTATACCCTTGAAAACTAATTGACTCTTGACATTCTTTTTATTTGATTGGAGATATCATACCATCATCTCCGTCGAGAAAAACAAAGAAAGAAGGGAAAGATGAAAATATTCCCCTAAATTGGTTATATTATGTACATAAAGATATTATTAAGAATTAGTTAAAAAATATTATCAAATATTATCAAGAGATAACTTTTTTAATTTATTATAAAATATATGAATCTGTTAACACTACAATTCTATTATATATAGATATTTGGATTAGGAATATCTCGCTACAATATTTTTTGTTGTTTTTATTACTTTGACCAATAATATTTAAATTAAGTTTCTTATTAAAATCCAAAAAACTTATTTATTAGAACAAACAAAATCGTATTAAGGTTCTTACCAAAATCTCAACAAAAGATTTATTTTAAAAAACCAACAAAAATTAAATCTTAATTAGTTAAAGATTTCTTTTTAAAACCAGCAAAAATCAAATTTTAATTGGTCTTTCTAAACCAACAAAAAATCAAATCTTAATTGGTTAAAATTTTATCTTTAACAAACAAAATTCAAATCTCAATTGGTTAGAGATTTTTTCAAAACCAACGAAAATCAAATCTTAAATGGTTAAATAGATGACTAATGACATTACTAGTACACAACAGGGTCTTTCACGATTCCAAAACCAAATTCTCCTTCCTCCTATAGGTCTATCAATTCCCTTAAGCCCGTGGATAACTTGGGGGCTATGGAAAGCTCGTAACGAGAAAAAATTCAATGCTCGAAATTTCACGCCACAAGAGATCCTAACCAAAGCTTTGCTAGATGGTAAGGAATGGCAAAAGGAACAGGAAGAACGGAAGTACTTATCTGCAACAGCGCATGAATTTTCCCCTCCGTGGATAGTTTTAGATCAGGAAGCGTGAGGATTCAGGTGCCAAGTCGATGCTGCGTGGAATTCCTCCTCGAAACAAGCTGGTCTGGGCTGGATGCTTCAGGATCTGAAATCTGGAAAGACCTCATCCTTCTCACGTGGATGTGAGTATGTGGCTTCGGCGATGATGAGTGAATGCTTAGCGATGCGAGCAGCTATCACAGAAGCAAAGGAAAGAGGAGCCCGTTCACTATGGATCGAATCTGATTGCAAAAACCTCATCAATGCACTCAACCGTAACATGCACCTACCAGAAGTTTATGGAGTTATTGCAGACATTTTCAAGCTGATCGAAAGCTTCTCTGCTTTCAGTTGCCGTTTCATCCCTCGAACTGAAAATGCCTTAGCGGACTCGTTAGCGAAACAGGCCATTTATCCAGGCCCATTTGATGTATCTTTGGATCTTAACTCTGCAGGCCTTTAGGCCCAAACTCTCTTTTAATTAAAAATCGGACGTGTTTCAAAAAAAAAAAATGNTGATAATTGTGATAATTGTGATATTCAAATCTTAATTTCGAATCGTTTGAGAATTGTGATAACTGTTCTAGGTGGGTCGGATCTTAAATATATATTGTTTATTAGTTTCCTATTAGGATTATGAGGATTATTTTTAATTAATATTGATTAGAATAAGGATATAATTATGATAATCTCGTAGGATAAGGATATAATTATGATAATCTCGTAGGCGAGATAATCTCTTATAATTAATTAATTAATTAATAATATTTAATCTAGATAATAATAATTAATTAATTAGTTATAGAATCTTATCAGAATATAATTGTCACCACAAGAAAACATGCGTTTTGCGACGGAAAAAATGTAGCAGATCCGTCGCAAATGGCAATTTGGGACGGATTTGCGACGTCCATAAAAACGTCGCAAAATGCGTGTCGCAAAAAATAAAACACCGCAAGTTCGTCGCAAATCTTGCAACGGACTAGATTCCTCGTGAGTCCCTCGCATAGACAGACATCGCAAATTTCTCGCAAATTTTACGACGCGTTTGCGATGGAACTGCGAGTGCACAGATGCGAGGGCTTTGCGATGCCTTTTATGAAATAGAATTGTGATGTCAAGACATGCGATGAATTTGCGACGGATTTGCGACGTACTTTTGTGAGGCTTATGCGACGTCGTTCTTGCGAGGCAATTGCGACGCCCACTTTTGCGAGGGAATTGCGACGAGCTGACTGCGACGTATTTGCGACGTTGTTCTTGCGAGGGATTTACGACGTCGTAGAGTTTGCGACGTAATTGCGACGTCCATTATTATTTATTAATAATAAAAAATATTGAATTCTAATAATAAAAATATAATAATAAAAAATATTTTAAAATATAATAATAAAAAATTCAAATTAATATTTTATAATATTTTACAAAAATAAATGTTCAACAAAAAAAAGATTCGACTAAAAAAAAACTACAACTCCGGGACGTCATCCTCAGAACTGGATTCCGAGTCTTCATTGAATGTGGAAAACTCTGATGCTATGTCCTGGTCTTTCCCCGCCAGAATAGTCCACAACATTTTCTATTGCAAGTTCTTCTTCTTTGTCTTACGTAGTCTTCTGTTTGTCTTATCAAGAACCTTGGTTTGACGATCTACTAATTCTATGAGTGAGCGATCAGAAGATGTAGATTACTGAGAGAACCCTTCAGGCGATAAGCATTGGTCAATCTTTGACCCGAGTGATCCGATGCCGAAAATTCTCCCCTTTTTACGGGGAGCAAGCTAAAAAAAGAAATACAGTTAACGTTAGTATAGTAAATTAAGTATTAAAAAAGTAAAAAATGAATTAAAATAATCTTACATATGCGTAAACTTGGTTCTTCTGTGCTGTAGTTAGTGCCACAGATGCCGTACTCTCATCACTACACTGAGTCAGCTCCGTGAACTTTGCAGTAACATCGTTGTAGAGCTTCTCTGCTTTCTTGTCCACAAACACCCCAAGTTTGTTGCGTTTGGTGTTGTGAAGAGTATTCACCAAGTCTGGGTGAGTATCTCCTGATGCCTCTTGCTGACAACATATATAATTAGAATAAAATATGAAATAGTCTATTAAAATCAAAATAATTTATTAAATTTTAGATAGTTTCCTCCATGCGGGCCCGGACTTTAAATGAAGTCCATCCTGAATAATGCTTGTGTGGACCTAAGCCGTCAGGATTAGACAATCGAGCCTTGCTACAGGCTTCAGCCTTCTGCTTCGACTTATCGTCTTCCCAATACCGAACCAGACCCGCCCAGACCTCTGTTTTGAACCATTTTGGCATAGCATCGTCGCCCTTCTTTAGCCATTTAGCCTTCCAACGTCCAACATGATCGCACATTCGTTTCCCCAAGTAAGTCTCAAAGTCTTTGCGCACTCGGCCTGTGATGGAAAACTCCCAATGGAAACGTCGCTACAAAAAAATATTAAATTACTAATAATCATTAATCATAAAAGCACATTACTAAAAAAATCAAACAGAAAATAAATTACCGCAAAAGACATGATCCATCTATCAATGACGTAGGGCGGTGTCTAGCTAATATTTGCATGCGATTCTTGAAAATCTCGTTCAAAGATTTCCCTGATTGCTGTTGCCACATCTCCATCGTCT
>OVBA01009655.1:0-10193 GCA_900406435.1 Lepidium aucheri | reverse complement strand
TGGAGTTAAATAGTTTAAAGAAACGAGATGTGTTTGGTCCGATCTTAAGGATACCATCTAATGTCAAACTAGTGGGAAACAAATGGGCTTTTGTGCGAAAGAAAAATGAACTTGGTGAAGTTGTTAGATACAAGGCATGACTTCTAGCACAAGGATTCTCACAAAGACCCGGAATCGATTATGAAAAGACTTATTCTCCTGTGGTAGATGCAACAACATTTTGATTCCTTATAAGTTTGGCTATAAGAGAGAAATTAGACTTGCGGTTAATGGATGTTGTAACCGCATATCTCTATGGCCCACTGGACAATGAAATATATATGAGATTACCAGATGGCATTGAACTCAAAGATAAGAAAGGGTCACGTGATCAACACTGCATTAGGCTGAACAAATCCTTATATGGACTGAAACAAAGCGGACGCATGTGGTATAACCGGTTAAGAACTATCTCATCAGAGAAGGCTATAGAAACGATCCAATCAGTCCATGTATTTTCATCAAGAAGTTTGCAAACAAAGGATTTACTATCATAGCAATATATGTGGATGACTTAAGAATGCTTGAAAGCCGAATTTGAAATGAAAGACCTAGGCAAGACCAAATTCTGTTTGGGGCTACAACTTGAGTATGTATCTAATGGAATCCTTGTGCATCAATTGTCATACACTGAAAAAGTATTCAAGAGATTCAATATGGACCAGCCCCATCCATTGACCAGCCCAATGGTTGTTAGAAGCCTCAGATAANTTAGAAGCCTCGGATTGGACAGCGATCCATTCGGTCCAAAGAAGGACGATGAAGAAATTCTTGGTCCAGAATTGTGATACCTCAGTGCCATAGGAGCTTTAATGTACTTGGCTAGTCATACTAGACCAGACATATGTTTTGCCGTGAGTCTCCTAGCTCGTCTTAGTTCATGTCCAATTCAAAGGCACTGGAACGGTATCAAACACGTCCTAAGATACTTACAAGGGACTAAGGACTTAGGATTGTTTTACACTAACCATAACACGGATGGATTAGTTGGTTTTGCTAATGCAGGTTACTTGTCAGATTCGCACCAAGCTAGGTCAGAGACCAGATACGTTTTCACGCATGGAGGAACGGCTATATCTTGGCGATCTATGAAGCAGACAATTGCGGCCACCTCATCCAATCATGCAGAAATATTAGCCATTCATGAAGCCAGCAGAGGATGTGTTTGGTTACGGTCCATGACTCAACATATCCGATCTGATTGTGGCATGAAAGAAGATAAGGAGCCAACGGTTATGTTTGAGGATAATGATGCATGTATTGCTCAACTTAAAGACGGCTACATCAAAGGAGATCGGACAAAGCATATTTTACCTAAGTTCTTCTTCACCCACGAGTTGCAGAAGGACAGGCAGGTTAAAGTTCAACAGATCCGATCAAGCAAGAACTCAGCCAACCTGTTCACCAAATCATTGCCAACTTCAACATTCCGGAAGCTCATCCATCAGATTGGAATGCGAAGACTTAAGGATCTACAGTGATGCTCAAATCAGGGGGAATAGTGCGTGTTGTACTCTTTTTCCTTCACCATGGTTTTATCCCACTCGGTTTTCCTGGTAAGGTTTTAATGAGGCAATATTCTCAAGCGCATTATAGAGATCCCGGTTTAGTGTCAGGCACGGTTATGTCATCCAAGGGGGAGTGTTATAAATCATATGGATGGACTCCATAACCGGCCTATTATATTAAAGACGGTTTAACATATTTCCTATTCTATAAGGACTAGACTTATTTATTGGATTGTATTCTCCTATAAATATGTAACTCTTGTTCATTAATAATATACAATTCACTTTTCAATTCTGTTAGTTTTATAACAGAATTGTCTTTTTCATAATAATTCAATATTAATTCAGTATAAAGGTGTAACGTTTTCTCGAGAAAAAACACATGAGTTTGAGTTTTGTCTGAATCAAACCGCTTTAACCACATTCCATTTTTTTCCCGAAATTAAGTTTCATTAATAATATTGTTCAGGCTAGGCCTGTTACAAAAGATTGGGCCATTGGTAAAGCCCAACAAACCGCATAAACAAAGAAAAACAGAGGACCAAAAGGCCCATTAAGCAAACAGAAATTAAAGAAAGTTCCTAGCCAATATGTTGGCCCAAGTTCAGTTTTATGGATTCGGAGAACCGGTTCTCTTCTCTTGGCCTGTGGATTCCATGGCAGTCTGGTCTTGTATGCCTTCATCCGCAAGTCTGCTGGAGTCGGGTATTCCATCTCCTCCTATCACACTCACCATGTCGGTGTTCTCATCCGTTGTTGGGATAGCTAACTCAGCATCTATAGGGTCGGGAGATACATCTGCCATGAACGTGTCTTGCGAGTTGTTGATCACGTCTTCGATTGTCACCCTCGTGCTATAGATGTTGTGTGATGGTGCTCTGTTATTCAGTGGTTGCGCTGTGTATGGTTGTGTTGCCAGTGAATCTGAGGAGTATGACCAGTCAGTTGTTGAGTCGCTGCTGAAGTTATTTGGAAAAGGATCGTGCTCTTGTGGAGGAGGAAACACCAAGTAATCTTCTGGAGTTGGCACATATGTGCAGTGGATGGCCCTGTGTGTGAGTTTTTGGCAAGTGAGGCACAATCTATGGACCCATTTATAGTAGAACTGCACGTAAAACCTGTCTCCGTTTTGACAGTAGATGCTTTGATAGTATTTGAGCATGTCTGAGAGATTGAATCTTATCTTGACTCTGATGAGAGGTGGTCTTGTGATGGCAAACTCGTTAAGATCCACATCGAGGACTTCTCCTACTGTGGAAGCTATTAACCTTACCGCTGTTTCTGATGCATAGTGAACTAGCAGATATTTTATTTGCATCCACAAGTGAATCAAGGTGATCGGATTGAGAGATTGATTGTTTGTCCATTTTTCCACCGCGAGTAACCATCCGTTGTAGGTGAGTGGCTGCATTCTGTAAATCGCATTCATATCTTCTTCATTTGAGAAGAAGAATTGCGCCATCTCAGCATTGATCATTCTCCCTTTGACAGTGGTGTGAAGGCACCAATCCTTTGGAATGTCTTCGATGAGCTCCATAATGTTTTGCTCAAGAGGGTTAACCATCTGAACTAATAGGCTTCTTCTGTTATGAGCTTGGATATCTTGGTACATTTGCCCTGGGAGAAACACTACAGGGTTTTTCCGTCTTAAGTCCCAGTGATTCAGGGAATTCCACATATCGTTATCCATTTTTGGTGAGTTACTTCATCTTTCTCCACGTATTTATAGACTCAAGATCTTGGTTATGTGCCTCATGGCGTTTTAGTTTCTCTACTGTTGGTTCTTGCCTCGGGAATCATCAGTTTCTTTTGTCTACTATTGGTTGAAACCAGAGTTAGTAGAACACGCCAAGGATTGCCTTGTGCAATTTGTTCTCGTGCAGGTTTCCATAAGGTTAACCCTTGTTTTCGCCAAGTGGCATGCGTTTATTGGCGTTCGGTTAATTCCTGACCAGCCTAAGCAGCATATCTATTCTTGTTAGCCGTAATTAACCAAAAGAAATGATTGCCTAGAGTTTTCCTTCACGTAATGATGATTTCGCAGCTCTCAGAAGATAACGCTTTGTCTGTTTTGAGGAAATCAAAGAGTCCTCAATTTTCCAAGGCGGGAAGAGATGTTGGGCTTATTTAAACAAAGGCCCATTTCCGGTTCTGCTCCTTGTATCCTCTTCTTTGGCTTTCTAATTGGCTTGTCCATCTAATGCTGTTTTTTGGGCCTTAAACACTGAGTCCCTTTCAGCCCAACATGTTGTTGGCTCATTAAATTAGTGATGGTTGTCCCCTGTTTGGGCCAATGGGTTCGAATTGTTCGTGATCCATCTTGGGAGTCCTCTTGCTAAATAGTCAGAATATCTTCCATCCTTTATCACACTCTTTGCTATGGCTCTAGCTTCCAAGTTCCTGCTTGAGTGCACTGCGATGAATTTGCAGACTTGGAATCTCTTTGCATATTCGTGGATCCTGAATAACCAAGCCTTGAATTTGGGCCATCTTGCTAGCTCTTTAATGGCTTTAAGCATTGTTTGGTTGTCTACTTCAATTAGCAGGTTTCTAACTCTCAGTTCTAAAGTTGCTTGCATGATCCAGCTTAGTCCTGTGAAAGTTGTGTTGAAGTATGAGGTGCAGCTGGCAATGGTGTGTCTCCCATGTAGTTGGTTCTGTTCACCAATTGTTTCCATGACAAAGGCAGCTCCACTAAGTGTCGATTTTTCAGTCCAGGCAACGTGCCATTTGACTACTTTGTATCCTTTGTAGTCCTCAGATATCTCTGTCTGTTGGGGATTCAAAACTCTGGTTTTGGGCCTGTAGTCCTCAGATATCTCTGTCTGTTGATAACAATTTCATTTCTCGTTTTCCAAATGGTCCATAGGACCCAAGGGAAGAGGTTGAGATTGTTGTTCTGGCCATTTCTTTCATATTTGTTGTGTATTAAGAAGCTCATGTTTGCAGTTAAAGAAGAGTTAGAGAAGCCTGATGGAGGTATGGGGTGAAGTGTTAACGCCCAGATTTGTCTCGCTGGGTGACACACGAAGAGACAATGGTTAGTGGTTTCTGGCTCAGTCTCGCAGATTGCACAAGTATCATCTCTGATGAGCTTCCTCTTTTTGAGATTTGTAGCAACCGCCAAGGCATTTGAGAGGACTCTCCAAAAAAATATTTGTATTTTCCGTGGGGTTTTGATGTTCCATACTTTGCTCTTTAATCTATCTTCAAGACTAGTAGGTGAAGTTCCTGAGTTGTTATTTGGTCTTGACAGATGTTGTGTGAGTCGATAACCACTTTTCACTGTGTACTCTCTAGATTGATTCAGCCTCCAGATCCAAGAATCTTTATTAGCTACACATGGAGGTGTCTCTAGTATCACCCTAGCGTCAGCTTCCAAGAATGTGTCTTTCACCATTTGTGAGTTCCATTCCTCATTCTGGATGAGGTCTGCAGCTTTTAGATTGACATTAACAATGTTGTTTTTACTTATTGGAGGGCGGGGTTGTTCTGTGCAAATCCATTTTGAGGTCCAGACAAAGGTGTCTTCTCCATCACCGATCTGTTTAAGGAGGCCTTTCTCTAAGAGTTCCTTTCCAAAACATATACTTTTCCAAGCGTATGAATCTTTGGTCCTTATTTCACTTGATAGGAAGACAGTGTTGGGGTAGTATTTTGCCTTGAAGACTTTGGTTAGAAGCAGGTTTTGGTTGTTGAGCAGTCTCCAGGCTTGCTTTGCTAGCAGGGCTTGATTAAAGTATTCTATATCCTTGAATCCTAATCCCCCTTCCTTCTTGGTTTTGCACATTTTGGACCAGGCCACCCAATGGATACTCTTTCTTTCTTTGTTATGGCGCCACCAGTATTGCAACATTGCGCTAGTTAACCTTTTGCATTGACCTTTAGAAAGCTTGAAACTGGACATTGTATATACTGGGAAAGCTGATGCAACTGCTTTTATCATAACCTCTTTCCCCCCCAAAAGATAGGTTTTTTGAGGACCAATTCTCTGTTTTGTTCTTTAGCTTCTCTGTGATGTATTCGAAGATTTTATCTCTGTTTCTTTTGAAGCACTCTGGGAGGCCTAGGTATTTCCCTATCCCATGATCCGTTTGTATTTAAAAGAGTTCTTTTAGGGAGTTTTTTGTTTCTGGTGTTATTTTCTTCCCAAATGCTATAGCAGATTTTTCGAAATTTATTCTCTGTCCAGAGATCTTTTCGTATTTGTCAAAGGTTTCTTTGAGGTGCTTTGCTTCTCTTTCCTCTGCCTTGCACACAAACAAGCTCTCATCTGCATATAGGAGATGTTGCAACACTGGTTCTTGGTTTCTGAATTTAATCCCTGATATGTTCCCTTTTACCAGATGTTTGTTCATTAGATGAACCAGTGCTTCTGTTCCAAGCACGAATAGGAATGGTGATAAGGGATCTCCTTGTCGAATTCCTCTTTCCGGAGACACAAACCCATACGGAGTTCCATTTATTAGAATTGAATATCTGACAGTTGTAATGCAGTTCATTATTCTTTGAATCCATTCTGGGCAAAAGCCAAGCTTATGTAGTATGGTTTCTATGAATTTCCATTCAATCCTATCATAAGCTTTGGACATATCGGTTTTAATGGCCATGAATTTGTGTTGTCCTTCCGGATTGGTGTTAAGATGATGCATGATCTCATGAGCCAGTAGTACGTTGTCCGATATGAGTCTACCAGCGGTGAAAGCTTCTTGTGTCTCCGATAAGATTTGTGGCAAAATGGGTTGTAGTCTTCCGACAATGATTTTTGCCAGCACTTTGTACATCAAAGAACATAAACTTATTGGTCTGAAGTTTTTCATTTCATTTGGGGAATGTGTTTTGGGGATTAATGCTATGTGGGTGTAATTCCAATCACTTGGGAAGTTGCCTTTCCTGAAGGCTTCTCGTATTTCTTTCGTGATTTTGTCTTTGAGAAGGTCCCAGTGTTTGTGGAACAATATCGCTGTGAATCCATCCGGCCCTGGTGCGCTTTCCCCACGTATGCTGAAAACCGCTTTTTTAACTTCAAGTTCTGTTATTGGGGACATCAAGTCGTTGTTCATCTGTTGCGTGACTTTTGGCTCCATGTCTGCTAAGCTTTCTTGAAAGTCAGTTGGTTTGGAAGATTTGAAAAGTTCTCTGAAGTAGTTGCAGCAATGTCTCCTTTGGAGCCTTCTTCAAAACATAGATTACCGTTCTGATCCTTTAACGCTATCACTTTGTTCCTTACTCTTTGGAATTTAACAAAATTGTGGAAGAACTTCGAGTTTTGGTCTCCAGCTTTGATCCAGTCTCTTCTGCTTTTTTGTTTCCAAAATTGCTCTTCTTCAATGTAATAGATTTTGATCTGTTTTTTCAGTTCTGCAATTTTGCCTGTATCTGGGGACGTTTTCCTCATCTCCTCATCAAGTTCCTCTCGGTCTCTGTCTACGTTTAATAGCTTGTTGCTTCTTAGTGTTTTTTCCACTTGGCAATCTTCCTTCTGCATCTGGCCAGACTTTCCATTATGTCAGAAGGTTGTGTTGGGTTAGTTCTGTTCCATTCTTCCAAGATAATCTCCTTGAATCCTTGTTTGTTGATCCAACTTTTGTCAAAGACAAATCTTGCCATGTATTTCGAGTCATCCGGGATTATTCTAGTGTGAAGTGGTCTATGGTCTGATCCCATTATAGCCAGATATTCAGTGAGTGTTCTTGGGAAGCTGTGGAACCATTCCACATTTCCATAACTCCTGTCAAGTCTGCATTGAATCCAGTGATCTCCTCTTGTTCCCATCCATGAGAAAAGGTGTCCAGTGCTTTCCATATCTCTGAGTCTGCAGTTGGCAAGAAAGGACCTGAATTTGGAGAAGGATTTTTCTGGTCTACTGGGTCCACCTAGCTTGTCCTTGTTCGATGTCAGTTCATTGAAGTCCCCAATTAGCATCCAAGGTGATGTTCTGTTTTCACCAAATGCTTGTATTGTTTTCCACACTTCCTCTCTTTTGTTGACCATTGGATGACCATAGACAAATGTGCATAAGACCGTGAGATTACCAATCAAGATTTCCGTGTCAATGAAGTTTTTGCAGCTGGTTATTACTCTCAGGTTGAGATGGTTTTTCCACAGTAGTGCAAGTCCCCCGCTGAGACCATTTGGATCTACAGTGAACAGGTTTTCATATCCCGTCCATGCCTGGATTGATTTCATATGCTGTAGTGTGTTCTTTGTTTCCATGAGGAACAATATGTCTGGAAACAGGCTTCTCCTGATTTCCTTTAGACGTCGAACTGTCAGGGTGTTCCCCACTCCCTGAAAATTCCAACTTAATACACTCATTGTCCCTTGGGTGGCTTAAGGATAGCCACCTGACCTTTTTGATTGAGTTCTATCTGCATTTCTTGAGATTCCATGTCTTCTTGCATTGTTTTCTGTTTCTTGTTTGCTCTTTATCTTTTGAAAATTTTTCCTCCAGGAATCTCGTTTGGTTGTGTTTCCTTGGTCATAACCTTTGGCAGTTCAGAGCTTGAGGTGCCTTTGTTAGTGATGTTCCAGATTTCTTTGTTTGTGTTCTGTGGTAGTTCCTCAGTTGTAGTTTCCATCCAAGTGTTTCTTTTCTGGTTACTTCTATGGTTTTCCCATTTGCCTTCTGTACTCTCCTTGTTCCCAGTACAAATCCCTTTTGTTCTTTCTTTCTTGGCTGTTTCGTTACTTCCTTTAACTGGGTTTTCCTTTTCTTTTAGTTCCATCATGCCATTGTTCTGCACCATGTTTGTCTCTCTGTCTTCTGGAGTGTTTTCCGCCGTTTGTAGGTGAGTTCTCTCAATTCTCCCCGTGCTTTCTTGTTGTGGCTTTGTTTGGAAAATGCATTTGGCTTTGCTATGCGTGAGTTTTTTGCAGAGTTTGCACACATTCCTGATTCTTTCAAACTCTACTTTGGCTCTAATTACTTCTCCATTTGGGAGTCTGAAGGATCTCGAGCTCCTTATTGGGTTAGACGTGTTGAAAAGAATTTTAACTCGAACAAAGGGTTGGAGGTGAGTCTTATTGGGATCAAGGTCGACCTCTAAGATATCACCTATGGAGTTGGCTATCGCATGAAAGAGATCCCGAGAAAATACCTTTATCGGGATCTCTATGATCGCGAGACTATCATGCGCCAGGTTTTGGTAATCTCCAATCAGTGGTAGATCGATTGTCTCCTCATCTTCAATGTTGATGGATCTGAGCTTTTCCAGTAGTTGAGGATCCATCGTTCGATCGCGATTGGCCCAGATCCAGGCTTTTGTACTTCGATTTCTTCCTAGGACTGGTTGAGGTGGCCGCTTGCAGACACCGATGAGATATGTTGGCTGTTTGAGTGTAGATCTGAGTTTGCCGACGGGATTGAGTCGCCGGGAGGTTAGTCAGCGTCTCCAGTGAGCTGAGAGTGGATCCATCTTCATGATGGTAATTCAGCTTAATTATTATTATTAATTATTTTTTCTAAATTACTTCTTAACAGATATTGTAAAGAGGTAGTAAGTTTTTGAATTGAACCCATGTAATTATATAGAGAATGAAAAGATAACCACATCTTATTATATAAAGTAAAGTTTCTCAAAGTTAGTAATTAACAGGATTCTTCTACGTGTCAAATTCAACGATTAGATTTTTTTTGCTAATACATTCAAAACAATTAAAAAAAAGAAAATCATATCTTTATCACAAAATATTTGTTTTTATTTGCAATCCTATTATACGAAGGAATCAAATCTTAACATTAAAAAAAATAGCAAATAATCAAATCTTATTATATAAAGTAAGGTTTCTCAAAGTTAGTAATTAACAGGATTCTTCCACGTGTCAAATCCAACGATTAGATTTTTTTGCTAATACATTCAAAACAATTAAAAAAAAATTCATATCTTTATCACAAAATATTTGTTTTTATTTGCAATCCTATTATACGAAGGAATCAAATCTTAACATTAAAAAAATAGCAAATAATCAAATATATCCTAATATTAAGGAATTTTATATACATAATCATAATTCAAAAGAGAATTGAAGCAAACAAACAAAAAAGGTAAAAAAGTAAAAAAGTTTAAATTCAATGTATTATTATTTTATTTTATTATTATTAAGGTTTATCAAGGTTAGTATCTTCTTATTATATAAAGTAAGGTTTCTCAAAGTTAGTGATTACCAGGATTTTTCCACGTGTCAAATCCAACGATCAAATTTTTTTTGATAATACATTCAAAAACAATTTTAAAAAAAGATAATCATATTTTTATCACAAAATATTTATTTTATTTAAAATCCTATTATATGAAGGAATCAAATCTTAACATTAAAAAAATAGCAAATAATTAACTACATCCTAATATTAAAAAATTTTATATACATAATCATAATTCAAAAGGGAATTGAAGCAAGCAAACAAAAACGGTAAANGTTTCTCAAAATTAGTAATTAACAGGATTCTTTTACGTGTCAAATCTAATGATCAAAATTTTTTTTGCTAATCTTATTATATAAAGTAAGGTTTCTCAAAATTAGTAATTAACATGATTCTTCCACGTGTCAAATCCAACGATCAGAATTTTTTGGCTAATACATTCAAAACAATTAAAAGAAAGATAATCATATCTTTATCACAAAATATTTGTTTTTATTTGAAAT
>OVBA01009654.1:0-10199 GCA_900406435.1 Lepidium aucheri | reverse complement strand
TATTCGATCCATCTTCTATTCATCCACCATCCATTTTCGACCTTTTAACTTCCGACCTTTCCGCTGCCGCCGAAACCACTTCCACAAGCTTCGCTGTGTTGCCTTGAGTCTATCCCCACCGTGGCTTTGCCTCACGACATCCATAGCTACCAGAATTTCAATTCCAAAAATCCCTAAGACGCGTCTTTTCAACTTCCAGTTCAACAAAGGCGTCGGGGTTTTGTCCTATACATCTTGAGCGTGATCCGGCATGATCCTAACCATCCACTAGGATCATATCAGAAGTCCATCCCGCGCTGCTCCTTCTAAGTCTATCCACCAGTCTAGCGGGGGATCTGATTCATGCTCTCTTCTTGCCTCTTCTCGGGAAATATGATAGGTACTTTTTCCCTGAATGAATTTGATTCTTGTTTTCAGTCGGGGTGGAGGTGAGCTATCATCTTCGTGGTCTTGTCTTTTTATTTTTGGAGGGTGACGGTCCTTATTAGCGTAGTCCCCGCTATCTCTCTATTCTTTTCTCAATCATTAATGTCATTTTCCTTCTTCTTTAAGGTACTTCATGGTTTTGCATTCTTTGAGGGAGTGTCCCCTTGCGTGTGATAATCGCAGAACTTCTTTAGGTCATACTCGCTGTAAGTCCTTAAGGTTCCTTTCTTGGCGACAATATAAGAGTGTTTCCCTATTTCTCCTTCTAGTCCTTTTTCTTTAGGGTTGTCTATTGAGTTGCGAGGGTCTCCAGTCTCATCTGGCCGGTCCATGCCTTTCTTATTTCTACCCAGTTTGTAAAGTTGACTAAACGGTGGAGCGCGTTGTCCAGGCTTGCTGGTTGGTTTTGTATCAGCTTCACCCTGAATTGTAAGGCAAGCCACATCTCCCGAATCGAGCGCGAGCTGTGCCATTCTGTTGTCCACATGTACACTTTTGGCCTTTATTGCTTTGAACCGGTTGATGAATTGGCGCAATGGTTTAAATTTTTCTTGTCTCATACTCATGAGGTTTTTGGCCATCGCACAATTCTCGATGAAAATTAAGTACTACTTGAGAAAAACTGTGCTAGTTCCTGGAATCTACCTATTGATCCTGGCTTGAGAGCCAAAAACCAGTCTAGTGCTGCACCCTAGAGATTTTCTACAATGAAGCGACAGAGCCCTGCATTCTACTTTTCTGGTCAGAGGTAAACCCTATCTGATACCAGAAAAAATGATTTCAGGAACGCCACAGGGTCAGAATCTCCCGACTATTGCGGGAATTTTAGTTTTCCTTATGAATGGACATATGCATTGGTAATCCTCCTAGTGAAGGTGTGTTGCGGATCTGCTCGATTACACAGTGAAGCTCTGGGGCAGCGGTAGTGGCACGGTGTACTTGTGTCTTCCTCGCCTAGTAACCCACATGCCTTTGATGCACCATGGATAAGAGCATGGTGAGTTTGACATCTTCTAGCGGTGGTGTCATCGTGGCTATTTCCTTGAATCGCTCTTCTTCATCATCACTATAGTGATCATCCTTATATGTCTGAACTTTAGCATGTATTAGTAGCCTTATTTAGCTCATTTTTTACATATATCCATAGCATTTGTATCATTTTAGAGTCCTTTTATACTCATTTCCACACTCTGCATCTATATTGCATACATTTTGCATATGAAGAGAATTCTAGGTACTATTGGAGCTTTTTGGATAATTTCAGAGGATTATTAACCTCGGGACTAGCATGGACCGGACTAGAATGCAAGAGTTGAAGAATGCAAGCAGCTAAGAAATAGATTAGCCAAACTTGCAGTGACCACATGCAGTGCTGAGGTCGAGTCTGATATCTGGCTGAATATCAGCCCAACTCGTAGTGACCATCTGTAGTACTGAGACCGAGTTGCCATTCTGACTCCATTTTGTTAACTTTGTCCCTGCGTTGACTTTTTTAAGATTTCATGTAGTGGGCTGTAAATAACCCTTTTAGCCCCCAAAACACCAGATCCACATTTGTCTGCCTCTTGTGTTCTTAAACTTCCACAAAAAAACTCTCTAGCATTGTATGAAAATTTGTTATGGTTTAGTAAGTATTTGAGTTTAATTTCGTTTGCATTCTTCTCATCTTTCTTTGCTCTTTAAGATTTATGTATTTATTTTATTTTCTTGGTTTGTGTTTTTGGTGACAAAATCTGAGTAGATCTTCTATGGTTCTTGAGAAAATGCGCTACATTATTGTAGATCTAGGATTATGCAAGCTTGCTTAAGGTTGTTTATGCTTTGATCTCTTCAGTTTTGGTGTGCTTAATGCTTATTTCTTATTGGCCATTTGAAATTTGATGTTTGCATTCCACACTCACGAGGTGTTTGTGAAAATGCTTGAATTAATCAGAACTTGAGATTATAATCCCTAGGTCAAGAGATTGATTGTTTAGGGTGTTTATTGGCCATAATAGGTTATTTCTTAATGCCAAACCCAGTGTGGATCGCTAATGAGAGTTAGGTCTGATTGCATTTGGGTTGTGTTCAATATTCATGAGAATGATTTTGATTGCTTGATTGCTTGAATATATTGCCTAGAGATCATCTTTACTACGTTGTTAAGCAAGTTCTGGAATCTCTAACTAAGCATTGATCAATGATCCTCAGTCCTCAAGAAGCCTATTGTAATATTCAATTTTTGTACTCTGCTTTTCATTCATTGCTCTTTTTTCCTTGCTTTGTTTTGCTTAGTCTTTCATTTGCATTTAAATTCTCTGTTTTAGGTTGTTAGATACTCATCTCTTCTACTTGGCTTGGATTTGACAGATTTGATCGCATCTTAATTGCTAGCACCTCACCCATTTGGATTGACACCCTTTGTATTGCAATGACTATAATAATGCATTGGGATAATTGATCTGTGTATTGAGTAAAAATCTTGTTATCAATTTGGCACCATTCCCAATTACGTGTTTGGTCTGCTACATTTAGGATTTTGGATCTCCTGAGACCAAATTTATTTTCTTTTTTAGTTTACTTTCTGGCTTGGTGATTCCTTCTATGTTTCAGGTACACATTCGCTCACCTCACCTCTCATGATGCGTTTGTAGAGAAGATTATGCTTTCCGATGCTACCACCGCATAAAAAGTGGTACTCAACGTCGAGCTTGAGATGTAAAACAAGCACACTTGGGAGAAAATCCCATGGAATTCTTGTATATACTTTTTTCGATTTCCTGTAGTATTTCTATGTTTCTTTTGTGGTTTCAGGCCATGGGGAAGAGAATACACCATCATGAGGGTCGAGTAGAGGAGATTTAAGTCAGAATTCTCTGAACTCAACACCCTAACTCGCAATGTACTACAGCGAGTTTCCGCTTACGAGGCCCAAAAATAGTCAACTCGATATTTCCACTACGAGGGGCCCATGTCGAGTTCATGAAAAACGCCTACACAACCAAATTCTTTGGTTTTTAGAAGGTACCACTCCATTATTCCTTTCACTGTAAATACCATTGCATCTGTTATTTTGTTTTATTGATGGTCTAGGATTCACCTTCAAGCTTTTATGCACACAATGGACTGGTTGATTTAAGTTTGGGGGAGGGTCCGAGAGGAGATTAATCATGTTTTCTATGCTTTTTAGTTTGATTTTCCATTTAGCTCATGCATTCATGTAAGACATATAAAAATCCATAAAGATTTTTCATTTTCAACATATTTCATTGCATAGCATATCATCTAAGGAATAGAAAATCCCAAAAAATCGAAAAAACTTTTTCAAAATCCAAAAAGCAGTGTGTCATGTAGTTGCATTCATTTAGTATTGAGTCTAGATTGCATTCATTTAGAATTCATGCATATACACTCGTGTTTTGGGAATTATCTTGCTAAGGATGGGCAGTCTTGTTAGGTTGATTAGCTAGTAACCATTGTGAGCTTTTAGATTGGCAGTCTTTCCCTTTGAAAAGCTGATGGTAGATTGTTCACCTTGGAAAACTGTGTTTGTGTTGTTTCTCAAAAGGGTCTGGTTTAATCCCTTATAGTTGAACTTTAATTGCCAATCCAAGGCCTTAAGATGCATTAAATACTTTCCTTCCTTGAGTTTAACTTGACAGGAACTAAAAGGTGACTTCTTACAAATGCAGCTCATTCAATGATGCCTAAGGTGAATATGAATGTGCGTAAACCCGTACATTTTTGTGTCTCATTGAGAAAGCTGAGAGCATGACATTAGGCAACCATTTCACATTATCGAATCCTAAAAACCATGATCATTTGCTAAACTGAACCAAAACAAGAAAAGATAAATGTGCTTAATCGAGTTAAGTCATGTTAAGCTCAGGGAAGTTGAATCATATGTTCTTTGATTGATAGTCTCTTTTGAGGCTTGTACCACTAGAAATAAGGGGTTAGGCTTGTATTCTTAGGTTCCAACTTAGGCTTTAGGGATCTTTGGATTGGATGTTAAGCTTGGATGCAAGTACATTGAGGTTTTCCAAAGTGATAAAGGTTCACATGTGGATTACAGCCTTGGTCTGATAAATTGCTCGTTTAAGGTGAGATAGTTCCTGTGTTTGAAACCTCTCTTCCTTTTTAGCACTATGCATTTGTTTGAGGACAAGCAAAGTCTAAGTTTGGGGAGTTAATATGTCTGCATTTTAGCATCTTTTAATAGCCTTATTTAGCATATTTTGCATACATATTCATAGCATTTTCATTATTTTATAGTCTTTTTAGGCTAATTTCCACAATTAGCACCTGCATTGCATACATTTTGCATATGGAGTGAATTCTAGGTACTTTGGAGCTTTTTGAATCATTTTGGAGCATTATTGGACCTGAGGACTGGACTGGAGTGCAAGACTTGACGAATGCAAGCAGCTAAGACCTGGATCAGCCCAACTCGCACTGCTAAGGTCGAGTCTGATATCTGGCTGAAGATCAACCCAACTCGCAGTGACCATTCTCAGTGTTGAGGCCGAGTCTCATATCTGGCTGAAGATCAGCCCAACTCGCAATGCTTAGGCCGAGTTTCTGACTCCATTTATTTAACTTTTTCTTATGTTGACTTTTTTAGGATTTCATGTAATGAGCTGTAAATAACCCTTTTAGCCTCCAAAAACCTGATCCACGTTTTTCTGCCCCTTGTGTTCTTAAACTTCAACAAAAACTCTCTTTAGCTTTGTATGAAAATGGTTTAATAAGTATTTGAGTTTAATTTCTTTTGCATTCTTCTCATCCTTCTTTGCTCTTTAAGATTTATGCACTTATTTTATTTATGGATTGTGTTCTTGGAAACAAAATATGAGTAGATCTTTCAGGGTTCTTGAGGAAATGAGCTAGATAAGTGTAGATCTAGGGTTATCCAAGCTTGCTTAAGGTTGTTTATTCTTAGATCTCTTTAGATTTAGTGTGCTTAATGCTTATTTCTTATTGGCCATTTGAAATCTGATGTTTGCATTCCACACCTACAAGGTATTTGTGAAAATGCTTGAATGAACCAGAAATCAAGATAATCATTTCTAGGTCAAGAGATTGATTGCTTAGGGTACTTATTGGCCAGAATAGGTTGTTTCTTAATGGCAAAACCAAGTATGACTCACTAATGAGAGTTAGGATTGATTGCATTTGGGTTGTGTTTAGTATTCATGATAATGATGTTGATTGCTTGAATCTATTGCCTAGAGATCATCCTTATTAGGTTGTTAAGCAAGTTCTGAAATACCTAGCTAAGAATTGATCAATGATCCTCAGTCCTCAAGAACCCCTCTATTGCCTATTATTGTATTCGATTTTCATATTCTGTTTTTCATCCATTGTTCTGTTTTGCTTAGTCTTTCATATGCATTTTAATTCTCTGTTTTAGATGGTTAGATACTTATCTCACCTACTTGGCTTTGATAGGTAAATTTGATCGCATCTTAATTGCTAGCCTCTCACCCATTTGGATTGACACCCTTTGTATTTCAATGACTATGATAATGCGTTGGGATAATTGATCTGTGTTGAGTGAAAATCCTCTTATCACATCCTCAAAATCTTCTTTCGTTCTACGATCTTCTGCGGTTAGTGGGAGAAGGATTCTTCCCACTTGCGCATGTCTCATTCTCGTTTGGCGCCTCATCTCTTCCATTTTCTCCTGGTGCTCCTTTCTATGCTTCTCCACATGTTTGGCGAGGGTCTTTACTTTCTTCTTCGTTCTGCTTGGCCTGTTTGGCCAGTTATCCTACCATGCCCTAGAGTTTTGATATCGTGCAATTCTATTGCTAGACTGGTCTGGCATACGGTGGTTCTCAGCTATCATCTCCACTTATGTGCTCTTCAGCTACCAGGTCGGCTGTCTCATTAACGTGTGCCACATTGTCAGTGGTACTAGCGGTTGGTTCTTTATTATAGGTCATGAGCGCTGCTTGTTGGTTTCTAGTTATCATCTTCGTTAACTAAGTTCATGTTTCAAGAAAAGGCTTTTTGACTCCATGGTGGGTGCCAAATTATGTATGCAAAAACAATCCATCAGAAATAAAAATATGATTTTATGATTCACCAAACAGATACAAAAAGAAATGCCATTTATTTGTTCAGAGTCGAACTATTTCTTTAGAACAAGACTAGCTAACTTTTATCGAATAGTTTTTGTTGTGATTGCTTGTGGATTTTCTCTGATCTTGATCCTCTATTTATGCATTTTTTCAATCCTAAGATTTGTGATACCTTTACTCCTTCGTTATCTCTGGATTAGGCTGGATTGATATTATGCTTATTCAAAGGAGTAATTTATGTTGGGTTGAATTGGTGATATTTTTTTTCTTGTAGTGCGCTGATTCAGTCCGCGATCTTTCCTTTCATATCTCATAGACCTTCATATTTTCTAAGCCCATTTCCTTCTTTCGGCAGATTTCAGCTATGGGCATAAATCATTTGAGGTTCATCCAGGAACACCTCTTATATTAGAAATATCCAAAATATTCTGGATCCCCATCTTGTCCTTTATTTTCACTCAATGGCCAAATTGGATAGACGATTTTGAAAAATTTATTTGTTGGCTTGAAGTCTCCCCATAAACTTTAAAGATCTCCAAGATTGATCTGCTTTGAATTTCCTTTGCTTTATAGAAAAAAAATAATCATCTACGAAAAGAAGGTGAGAAACCGTAAACCCTTCTCTAGCTATTTTCAAGCCATTTATCTTATTCATTTGTTTTGTCTTCCTAATGTTGGATATCAAGACCTCTCTACATAAGATAAAAGTATAAGGTGATAAAGAATCACCTTGTCAAATTCCTCGATGTGGAATTATGTTATCTCTTCATTGTCCATTTATAAGGAAAGAATACTTTACAAAACGAATGCACCACATAACACATTTAATCCATGAATCTGTAAAACTCATCTTCCTTAATAGTTTTTCTACAAAGTTTCATTCAAATATATCATACACTTTACTCATATCCGTGTTTATTGCCATAAACCCACCCTTACATGCCTTATTAGTCCTTAGTGCGTGAAATCTTTCCTTAGCAACCATAATATTTTATGATGTTAATCTTGTGAGATAAAAGCTGATTGAGTTTCTGATACCAAATATGGTAAGGATCCTCTTAATTTTTGACAAAATACCTTTGATGTTATCTTATACCTTACATTACATAAATTTATTGACCTAAACTCTGACACTAGTGTTGGTTTATCCTTTTTTGCAATGAGACAGACATTTGTTTCATTCAATCTTGGCTCAAAATGCCCTAAAATAAAAAATTCATTGATTAGACTAACCAGATTTAACTGCAGACCAAAAGTTTTGGAAAAAAAGACCCAAAATTCCATCAAGGCTTGGTTTTAATCCGAATTCATCATAAACAAAACTCTACGAGACCTTTGCCATTAGCTGGTCATTCATGTTCTCTGTCTTTAACTTTGGAATCTCATCCAGCCTTAATAAAATCCAAAGTACCATTTGAGGTAAATACATCCTCAAAATATTAGGAAACTAATTTCTCAAATGAAACTTAATCTTCTGATGGGCTCAATAATCATGATATTTGTTTTTTTACCCTCCTCATTTTTGTGTGTGCATGAAAAGATTTAGTATTATTATCACATTCTTTCAACCACTTATTTCTACTCATTTTTTTCCATAACATTTCCTCTTCCCAATACGCCTGATAAAATTGATATGTAACCTCATAAATCTCTTCGGATCTCCTATTATCTTCTTTCTTATATTGTTCAACTTATTTTGAAGGTTTAGAATTGCCTCTCTACTTGATGGAATATAATATTTGCGCCACCCTAAAATTTTACTTCTACATTTCTTAATCTTGTCTACTAGTTTTGGGACACCAAATATGGATGTTCTCTTCCATCTAAAAACCGCCTCAATTAAATCTGTCTTATCGAGCCATTATTTGTCAAAACTATATTGGCGATGTCTTTTTCCCAAATTTTGATCTATTACTGCCAATATTGGTTTATGATCATTACCTATCATATCATAATCCATATAGATTACCCTTGAGTGTGAAAAAGTTATGTACCAATTCTCATTACCATAAGCTTTATCTAATTACACCTAACGAGTGAGCTATGAAACCCACCTCTCCAAGATCATGTGTTCCCTGCACATGAGAATTCCAACGAGCCACAATTATTTTGGATGTTGTCAAAAGGTAAAAAAAGTAACACTATTTCGAAGGGCCTCTTCTATTTTCTCTTGATTTGTGGTTAACTCATTAAAATTATATATTTTTCTTGGTTTTGTGCTTTTCACTCATGACAACTTAGAAGATTAAATTTTTTTTTCTTTTCATTTCGTTGAAGTTATTGTAGACAAACATAAAATAATAGCAAATTTTTAAATATTAATAAAAATATTATGTAAAAATCACTGAAATGACACACCATATTGATATTAATTTCCTTGAAATATTATCTTTAACAATTGCAGACCAATATTTTTTTCTTTTATTTCGCAATTAAGTGTTAGATTTTTTTTGCTTGTGTCTTTTCATTCAAAACTAGTTAGAAAATATTTTTCTTTCTTCTCTTGGAAGTTATTTCAAACAATTATAAATTATAAATAGTAACACATGTTTCTTTTTCCATTTAAACAAAAATTCATTATACTAAAAATAAGACACAATTATTGAGTGTCAAGAATACAAGTTAGAATTTGATTTTTGCTATATCAGTGTAATGACAATATTGCGTTGTCTGTATGTATTACAACTCAGTTTTAGTTTTCCTGTTATATTCATTATAATCAACTAATTTTGTCATATTTTTCTTTTAAGAACTATGATGTTTGCTTTGATCAAAATACACATACTTCCACAAAATTATCATAAAAATAAGTATTTCGTTCACTTAAGAAAGTTAATAGTAAATTAAGTAATTTTCTGAGATTATTATTTTAAAATGTTTACTAAACTATGTAAAATTTATATCATGTTCTTTCCTACATAATTTGGTAGTTTAAACAAGTGCGATACATCGACTCTTAAATCATAAAGCTGATGATCTTGCTTGTCATGTTAGAGAGACAGCTTATGATTATTGATGTATTTTTCTTATTCTCACGTTATTAAATATAATCTGTCGTTGACAAAAAAAAACAAGTGTGATACCATTTTTTTATGTGAAAGTATAAACAATTTCACGACAAAAAAAAACATAAATTTCTTGTTAATAAATCAATTTATAAAATAGTGTTTAGTAGCACATCGAATGATCGAGTCCCACCACCTACATTATGTAGGAACTTGGCTAATGGTCCAACCAGTTGTGGTCCATCGTTAACAAAAAAAGGTTTTTAGTTTTTCAGCTATGTAACATTTTATATAAGTGATTTCTTAAGTAGTAAATAGTTATTTAATATATGATTTTATGTTTTTAATATTGATGACACACTCTTCTTACATAGTGTTAATGAGGCTTATGAAGAAAAATCAAACCGTTCAACCACACTAGTTGCCAAGATACGTAATTCTATTAGTTCAGAAACATCACTTCAATCTTTTTACTATATCACAATTGATGAGAAGTCTANAAAATGACCTAAAATTTGAAATGAAATACAAAACTAGACCCCTATTTGAGTCAAATGCAAAACTAACTCAAAAGGCTTGTAAATTTACAATATTCTCCTTATTGAACAAACAAAAAAACAGATACCACAATTACAGTTCTAACCTTCGTAAGTCTACAAGTAAAGTCTACACGTTACATTTTAAGTCTACATAGTAGACTTAA
>OVBA01009653.1:151-10201 GCA_900406435.1 Lepidium aucheri | reverse complement strand
TGAATCTCTTTGTTATCAATTAGTCTTGAGTAGCTGCTTCAATCTTTTTTTGGAATTGTGTTAGAATTTTGTCTTTTTTTACACTGTTTTATTTAGCTCGTGTTAGAGAAGATTGTAATGAGCTAATGTAGTGATATCTACGGTTGGATATTCGCTCTTAGGGCATGAGTACAAAATCATCTCTGCCATTAAAGAAGCTGGTAATGTTAAGGTAAATTAGTCGCTCTTTTCTTTTGTTCTTCGTATTGACTTTGCTTATGGTTAAGATTTTTTTCGAAGTGTAAAGTCTTGTCTTGTAAGTCGTAAGATTGATATTAGAAATACTTTTGATTTCCTGTATTGGTAAAAGATTGGTTTACTGATGCAGATTCTTTAATGAAAATTAAGATCCAAATTCTCTAAGAACTCTGCAGAATGATATGATCAAAAATTATGTTTTGGCTTAACAACGAAAAGTTAACTAGAATGGTCTTTGTTTTGGCTTATCAGATTACTACTCTTGTTGCAGTTTATCAACTACTCTTGTTGCTGTTCTATATGTTGAATGCATTGTTTTTGGTCATTTGCAGTTGAATGCATTTGATGCATTTGAAGCTGATAACGATGGGAACGAGAGAGTTAAGAAACGTGAATCTTTTGAAGCAGATAACGATGAATGCATTTGAAGCAGTTTCACTTATTGTAGTTTATCAAGCCTTAATATATAGTAGCAAGCAATTGTTAAGAACCCCAGTTGGAATTCTATTGTTGGAGATGGTCTGATAACATAAATATATGCTTATTTTCTGAATATATATTTTTCAAAATTAATGTTTAAAACAATATATAATTAAGGTTTTCTAAAACTAAAATCTGTTTTTGTTCAAAAATAATGATTTCAAAAGTTCTTAATAAAATTAGGTTTTAAGTTTCAAATTGTTAAAAAATAACCTAACGTCTCGTTTTACCTTTAGAATTTTCTTTGATCCATCAGAAATGTTCGAGGTTCAATATGTTTTTCAATAACATAATTTACACTTATTTTTTTCCTATTTTCCTAACAGGTAGTTTAAAACTGTTTAGAATTTTTTTTTTAACAAAGATTTTTCTAAAAAATCTCGTTGGCCGAAGGAAAAGGAAAATGTCGGTTATCGAAGCGATTCCAAATGCGATTCTTATCTTCTCGCTTTTTTCCCTTGCCGCGCTGGTTAACTGCGTATTTACCGGTGATGATTCTCCACGATCTCACCAGGCGGTTATACCCACGTTGGTTTGCCCTCAACGTGATGCCTTTTCTCCATCATGAAGAGACCCTTTTCTCTCTTTCTGAGAGTGCTACAAATATCAATGGCTCTGCAATTTTTCTCTCCTTGTCTCATTTTCACTCGCTATCGCAATTTTCTATTCAATATGACCACTATCCGTCAATCACTACAGGATTTGGATCTTGGTTTTGATGATATTCCTTTCGTTCTTCAAACGGCGGTGGTGGCACAGGCGGAAGCGAACAATCGCTTCATCATTATCGGTCGTCCCACGATTCCTTGCCGGCAAAACTTGAGATCGATTATTGCGGTGATGCCACGGGCCTGGAGATAGTACGGGTTGATTCACGGTCGCACGATTCCAGGCGGTTGCTTCCAGTTTATGTTCCCAACAGGGGAGATGATGGAATCGGTGCTTCGCGGTGGACCATGGGCTTTCGCGGAGAGGATGTTGGTGATTCAGCGGTGGACTCCGACCATGGCTCTACACATGCTCAATCTCATTCCGTTTTGGGTTCAAATACGCGGTATTCCACTTCAATTTTTTTCTGAGAATGTGATTAACCACATTGGACAGGCCATGGGTAATCTCCTGGATACGGATTACTCACCTGAAACGGCTACACGGGTCGAATTTGTCAGAGTCTGTTTGAATATCGACATCAATGTTCCGCTCCGATTCCGTCGAAATTTTCAGTTCATACCTGGTACAAATATGTTACTAACGTTCATGTATGAGAGATTGAAGGGATTTTGTGAAGTCTGCGGTCTAATAACTCACGATGCTGGAGCTTGCGTAATTGAAAATGGTGGCTCCGGAAATTCTTCTGACAACAACGATGATGACAGCGGTGATGAGCCTTCTCCAAATCAACCCAACTCAGGTGTTTAAATAGAAGAGCTTGAATCTGATCCTGAAGAAGATGCTGCATTCAAAGATTCTATCATGCCTGAGGTTCCAGTACAGACCGCAAATGGTGTTCGTGAGGTGGCTGTTGCAACTCCTCACGATTCGATGGACGACGTGACACATAACGAGTGTAATATGGTTCCGCGAATGGGTTCTCCAAAAAAGAGGAAATTCGATGATGTTGATGATGACTTGGCGGGTTCATCATTGGTAGCTAGGGTTGGTATGGACCGGGATGGTGCATCTTCGAGCACTGTCCACATCAATAAGATTCAAGGTTTGGTGGAACCTAAACCACCCAATCAGCCATGATTACAACCTCTTGGAACTATCAAGGTCTGGGCAATGACTTGACAGTTCGACGCCTTAAAGAGATATCTTGGAAGTATCTCCCGGACATAATCTGCCTTTCCGAAACCAAGAATAGTGATGATTTTGTTCGAGATCTAGGGGTTCTTATAGGTTATGATAATTATGTATCGGTTCCTCCACATGGTATGAGTGGAGGACTAGTTGTCTTTTGGAAGAATTCTCTAGTAGTTTCTGTGATTTCTCTTTCCGCTTGTTTAATTGATCTTAAAATCGTTTTTAATAGATTTAACTTTTATTTTTCTTTTGCCTATGGTCCACCAATTCCATCTCATAGACATCACCTTTGGGAACAACTCCAACGAATCTCTTTGACGAGAAATGATCCTTGGATGATTCATGGAGATTTTAATGAGATTCATAACAATTCGGAAAAACGTGGTGGCCCCCGCAGATTGCCGAGCTCGTTTATCGATTTCAATAGGATGATTTCGATATGTGACTTTCATGAATTAAAGTCTATCGGAGATAAATTTTCTTGGACCGGTAATCCTCATTCCCATAGAGTATGGTGTTGCTTAGATAGAGCATTGGCGAACTCACAATGGCTTGCCTTATTTCCTTCTTCGTTGGTCGAATATTTACCTTTTCAAGGCTCCGACCATCGACCTCTTGTGATCAATAGCTGCCATGATACAGGCGGTCGTCAAGGCTTATTCTGCTATAACCGTCGTCTTTTTACTGAAGACGGTTTTAAAGAGATAGTGATACATGCCTGGTCAGCTTTACCCGAAGGCTCTGATTTATCTTCTCGCATACGTAATTGCCGAGCATCCATATCTCGTTGGAAAAAGTCTAACCAAACAAATGCCGCTCAGAGAATTCAAGATCTCAAACTCCAATTAGACACCGCGTTATCTCAAGGTTCTATGGCTACTCAAGACATTCACAAGATCCAAGCAGAGTTAAATACGGCTTATAAAGAGGATGAACTTTATTGGTCGCTTAAGAGTCGAATCCAATGGCTGAAGGCTGGAGATAGAAATACTAAATTTTTCCATGCGGCTACTAAACAAAGAGTGGCTCAAAATCTCATATTGGCAATAGAAGATGAAAATGGGAGAATCACTCGCGGAGATCGGGAGATAGGAAGGACAGCGGCGCACTATTTTTCTGAATTATTCAAAAGCACCCGCACATAAAATCGCACTTTTCGGATGTTTTTCAAAATTTTCAAAGTCGGATTTCTGTCGACATGAACGAAGATCTCATTCGGCCGATCACTGATGACAAAATTTGTGAAGCTATTTACTCCATTGGTGCAGATAAAGCCCTAGGACCTGATGGTATTACATGAGCCTTTTATCATCAATTCTGGCCAGAGATTCAACACGAGGTATGCAGTGAGATCCGTGATTTCTTCACATCTTCTACAGTACGTCATGGCATGAACCATAGTCATCTATGTTTGTTACCAAAGTCGGAGTCACCCAAACTGATGAGTGATTTTCGGCCAATAGCTTTATGCAATGTCACATATAAAATCATTTCAAAGATTTTGGTTCGACGTTTGAAACGACATCTTCCCGGGATAATCAGTCAGGAACAAGTTGCTTTTATTCCCGGTCGCAACATATTGGATAATGTTATCATTGCTCAGAAAATGTTCCACTCATTAAAATCTCGAAAATGATGGTCCCGGTCCTACATGGCAGTTAAGACAAACATTTCAAAGGCTTACGACCGTATAGAATGGGTTTTTCTGAAAGAAACAATGCATCACATGGGGTTTTCAGATACCTGGATAGGATGGATAATGGCTTGTGTGGAGACTGCAACTTTCTCTGTTTTGATAAATGGTTCACCTCAAGGAACAATAATCCCTTCTCGCGGTATTCGTCAAGGTGACCCACTTTCTCCGTATCTATTTATTATTTGTGGGGAAGTGCTAAGTCATCTCTTCCATGAGGCGGCTGAAAATAATAGACTGAAAGGTATGAAAATTGGTCAACAAGGTCCGACGATAAACCATTTAGTCTTTGCGGACGATGCACTTTTCTTTTGCCATGCACATACAAGATCCTGCTCTACAATAATGTCCATTCTGAATCGATACAAAGCAATATCGGGACAAAAAGTCAATCTCAGTAAATCATCAATATCTTTTGGGCGTCAAGTCAATCCTGGTTTAAAAACTCGGTTGCGCAATATTCTGAATATACATAACGATGGAGGTAATGGTTCATACCTTGGTCTCCCTGAATTCATTGGTAATAAGAAGAAGGAACTGTTTAATACTATAGTACAAAGGGTGGAGCAACGGACAAAAAATTGGAAATACCAATTTCTGTCAGATACGGGGAAAGAGATCCTCCTGAAGACAGTGTCACTGGCATTACCAGTGTATACAATGAATTGTTTCAAACTCCCTAAAGGTATTTGTGAGGACATCAATCGTATTCTAGCTAAATTCTGGTGGCGAAAAGGTACAAATTCTTTAGCAATGCATTATATATTTTGGAAGCGTCTAAGCCTACCGAAAAATGAAGGAGGTTTAGGTTTTAGAGATTTGGTAAGTTTTAACAAAGCGTTACTTGGCAAGCAAATTTGGAGATTATTATGCAATCCAGGAAGTTTAGATGCGAGGGTTTTGCAAAGTCGTTACTATCCCAATTCTTCTTTAATGGAGGCATCTCTTGGCACAAAACCTTCATTTTTATGGAGATCACTTTTACATGGCCGTGAACTAATATCTTCTGGCTTGCGCTGCCTAGTTGGTAATGGACATTCAATTCAAACATGGTCTGATCCTTGGTTACCTATATCTCTACCATAGGCCCCGCGAAGTTTACAGGGGAGTCATTCTCGATGTCAAAAGGTTTCCGATCTCATAACACCGGATGGATATCACTGGAATACACCGCTATTACATGAACTCTTTGAGCCTGATGATGTTGTTGAGATCTTAAAACTTCATATCAATCCGTATGCACAAGAAGACTTGATAGGCTGGCATTACACAAATGATAGGAATTATAATGTCAAATTGGGCTACTGGGTGGATACCCACATAAATGTGGAACGTATTAGACCTCCACATGGCTCTATTGCTCTTAAAAATAGCATTTGGAGACTGGAAACTGCACCAAAACTACATTATTTTTTATGGCGTTTAGTATCCCAGGCGACGACCGTTAATACTACTCTGTTGGCCAGACGGGTTGTTACAAACGCCGATGTCGCCGATGTTGCCTTTTCGATGAATCTACAGACCATCTGTTTTTTACATGTTCTTTTGCTCAAGCTGTGTGGCGAGGAGTAAACCTGAATTTCCCAACTTTCAGTGATTCACGGGTATCTTTTGAAGATAAACTAAATGTTTTGATGATGTATATTCATTCACAGGATTTGTCAGATTATGATCAGCAATTACCACTTTGGATCCTCTGGCGTATCTGGAAGACTAGGAATCTTCTCATATACCAAAGAAAGAACAAAAGCTAGCAATCTACAGTTAGAGAATGTATACGTGATGCAACGGAATGGGCTAATATTAAAGTTTCAAACACCACACATTCTGGGTCACAAGATACATCGAGAATAACCTCACATAGCTCATGGACACGACCAAACACCGATTTTGTTAAATGTAACTACGACTGTAGTTTTTCTTCAACATCAGGTATCTCTAAAGCTGCTAGGATTTTACGTGATTTGGAGGGCGTTTTTCTCGAAGCTGGAAGCAAGATGGGGCAGAACTGTAGTTCGACGGCTGAAGCTGAACTACAAGCCTTACTAATTGCAATGCAATAGACATGGATTAAAGGTCATCGTAATGTCATCTTTGAAGGCGATAATCAATTGGTAGTCAATATTTTGAATGGGATGACAAATTCATTTCAACTCTACAACTGGATATCAGAAATACGAGGATGGAAAGATCGGTTTACTCAAGTTCAATTTGGTTGGGTAAGAAGATCAGGCAATCATGCCGCTGATATTTTAATTCGCAATCATCCTTTAATTTTATTGTTTAGATTTTATCCGTTAATTCCTCCATGTATAATTTCAATCCTTAATGAGGATTATCACACTTCCATATAATCAATAAAAATGATGTTAAAAAAAAACAAAATTTTTTCTAAAACTAAAACATATTTTGTTCAAAACAACGATTTCAGATTTTTTTAGATAAAATAAAGTGTTAATCTTTAAATTTTCAAAAAACTAACTTAACTTGTTTATGTCCTTAGAATTTTATTTGGTCTGTTAGAAATCTTTAAAGTTCAATTTTTTTGCTTATTTTTGTAATAGGCAATTCTAATAATTAATGTTTCTAAAAGTTTTTAAATAAGGTATTTTTATTAGGATCTATTTTTTCCAAAAATAATGTTTTCAAAATGTTTCAACAGTGTTTAATGAAATTAAGTGTATTTTAAAATTTCAAAAACTAACCAAACTTCTCATTTTATCCTTAAGATTTTTTTTGTTCGTTAGAAAGGTTTATAGTTCAATACATTTTTGAATAACATAAATTTACACTTAATTTTTTTTATAACTTTCCTAATAGATATTATTTAAAACTTTCCTAATAGATATTTTTAGAAATTAATGTTTTTAAAAGTATTTAATAAAATTAGGTAAGTTTTCTTTACAAATCCTGATGTACCAATGTTCAAATTTTAAATCAACTCGAGGTTCCGGAATTGCTTTATCAAAGAAACTATATGTATTGGTGTAGAACCTGGATCCGATTCTTCCACAATTTTCTTTTTTGGTCGGGATTCTTCCACAAAGTTTATGTATCTAACTTCATTTCTTTCTCCAAATTCATTTTCCTCATGTACCTATTATTGATTAAATAACTATTTTTAATATATAACTAAACAAGGTAGGATTACATAAGGGAACTATCATACACCAAACTATCATAATTCTAGATTAAACAATATATTTTTAGTTGACCTCTATAAAATCTTTGAATTTTACCTTGCTCGAGTTGGTTTACCCCGATGTTAAGTTGTTTAACGGAAATAATTAACCTAGCGTTAGGTAAAAACTAAACTTAATGTTTCAACTAACCGAAGACATTAACAAGATTAAAACGGGAGTAATTATTTATGTTAAACGACTTAACATGTGGATAAATCGGCTTGGTCAATATAAAATTCATGATTTTTATAGAAGTCAATTAATATTATATTGTTTAATATGGAATTATGATAGTTCAGTATTTAATTTGACATTTTTTGGTAAGTTTGATATTTGATTGATATTTTTTTTGATTACATAAATATTTTAATATATAAATAGGAAATATAAAATTTAACACTTGGACTTTGGTGGTCGGCTGTCAGATTTAACTGTAGGACTCTACTTTCTCCAGTTGGTTATTGGCCAACGAAAATCTTAACCCGACTTAATTACCAACCTTATACAGATTGAGTGGAGTGGGTAGGTGAAATAATAAACAAAAATATTTCTGGTTTGACATACAACAACTCAGATGGGATCTAGTTTCTTCCAAGTAGTAAACTTGCTTATATGAAAGAATAAAAGATCATGAAGTAGGAATTACAAAGACCAAATTTCTAACCGATGTATGATCTCATAGTAGGGGCTACTGATCCAATGTACTTAAAAAGTGCATACTTTTTTTTTTATGTTTTACAATTTATAATTTTGGTTTTATATAAAAAGCTATGTGTGAAAATAACTAAAACAAATAATATTTGAATTTATCTTCTTTGTTAATACTCTTTATTTTCTGGATAGTAAGCGTATGATTAATATGTTTTCAACCTTAATTTTAAGATTTTATAAAATAGTGAAAAATATAATAATATTATATTGGTAAACTAGACCAAGAAAACTTATGAACTTCTGTATTTCAAATTTAAACATGTAGTTGAGCGACTGATTTACATTATATGTAAGATGTATGATTTCTATCATATTAAGCCTAATCAACCCCAAATATAGTATTAACTGAAAGATTAATTTAAATAAATGGCTGGCTACGAGTGTATTGTCCATGTGTGTGTGTGTTTTTTTTTCAAGTTAAAAGTTATCATATTGAATTATATGCACAAGCGAATAATGTCTTGGAATTATATGTTACAATTTGCATGTATGAATTTTTATCATTTACTATCGAGAACGTGTCGCCCAGTGGTAGAGAACATTTTAACTGACATTAGAGTTTGATTTTTCCCAAATATAAGGGAAAAAAAGTTGAGTATAGATCGGGCCTTTGTCGATCCCATTAGTAATAAAAAGAAAAGCTCGACAAGAAAAAGAACTTTTACCATTTACTCAAGAATTATATGTTAGAGATTTATATGCACAAATTTTCCATAATTTATATGCTATTTTTGCTTAAATTATAAGTTGTATATGCATGAATTATGCACAAACTAGAAGTTAAATATGTATTAATTATACAAAATTTATGTATAAGTAGGCACGAATTCTAAATTTTATAATTACTATTTTTACATGAATTGTTTTGCAAATAATTATATTTAATCTCTACACCTACATAAACCCAAATAAATATTCATTGATAATCATTTTATAACATATCATTCATAGATCAATTAGTATTGGTTTAAAAATAATTAGTAATATTTTGTTGATACAAATAACCAACTAATCTTCCAAATATAGTGAAAATGGATGAGCAATTTAGTTGGCAGATATTACACCGTAATGAAGGTCGACGATTCTGAAAATACGGTAGAAGCGACCAAAGGACACAAGGTAACTATATAAATTCATTTGTTTTTTTCAACAATAATTTTATTATATGTAAATTGCAATTAACCAAAAATATATCAAATTAGACTTTGAACAAAATTATTCATTTGTTAAACCAGCTAAATTAACAAAAAAACTTTTAAATATTAAAAATATAATGTTAATTGAAATTAACTATCTATAAAATTAAATCAAAAAGCATATATAATTTGGATGAACTGAAAAGGAAAAAAAATTAGTTTTATTTGAAAAATATTTTACCAATATTAAACTAACCAAAGTGAACTATATATTAAAGATAAAAATCGAACGTGCATGCATATAGAAATATGTTAGAAATGATTTCTCAAAAACGTACATTGTTAATCCATATGTTACCAATCATTGTTTTAAAATCGGTTAACAAAAAAAAAATACTTTTCATTGTATACTAGATGATGTCCCGTGCTATACACGAGTTAGGTAATATTTGTTTGTTTTATTTATTTATTTTATGGTTTGATTTGTATGTGTAAATTTATTAATTACTTAATTATATATATATTTGGCATATTAAAAATAAATTTATAGTGATCACCAATATTGTACACGAAATATATTTTTTATTTCTGTTTACTTAAGTTTTGATGCATTACAATTTTACATATAAAATTTTTTGACTCGTGTTATTTACGTTTTGACTCATGTTCATTTATGTTTTAGACTCGTTTATAACTTAATTTTAGACCCATATTTATTTAGGTTTTAAGATTTGTTTAATTTTGTTGTGTTATATATTATCGATAGAACACATATTTTTATTTATTAATATCATAAGTAATTTATCAA
>OVBA01009652.1:0-10202 GCA_900406435.1 Lepidium aucheri | reverse complement strand
AAAATCTCACCAATTTTTGTCACTTTTAAATCGATAATTTAGAAGCCATACATTTGCCAATCGAATGAAATGAATAGATAATTGGATAGAGGATGAAATTTTGATCTAGTTAGGCCTTTGAATCGAAAAAAATGGTTAAGAATCGAGGAAGATAGAGGATTCTCAAGATTATTGCCTAAAAATCGCCTAAAACCCATGAAAGAAATATTTTAAACGAAACCCGTGTTTTCTACGTTATAAAGACTTACCTAGCCCGCTGATCGATCAATCTAGGTGTTGATCGATCGATCATACCCCTTAAAACCCACTGATTGATCGATCAGGACTGTGCAACTTGATCAATAAATCAAGCGAACGTCCTTTATATCCGATGATCGATCAATCGCCTATCTGCTGGTCGATCATTAGATTGAGCGTTCCTCTCCTTGCATGTTTGATCGATTGATCCTCCTGCTTAGGTTGATCACAAAATCGAGCGCATTATATTTTTCTTTGATGATTGATCGATCACATATGTGAAGATCGATCACTAGATCGAGTGCAAACCCTTGAAGCACCGCTGATTAATCAATCAGTTAGTGGATCGATTGATCAGAACGCCTTTATCCGTTTTTCTCACCTAAAACAAACTCAAAACAAACCAAAAATCAAACTAAAACACAAAAACTATGAAAATAAAAACTATCTATTAGCGGGTTGCCTCCCACTCAGCGCTTATTTAAAGTCAATAGCTTGACTTGAATGCCATATAATTGGCTAAATCATCCTTGGGAGCAATGATCACTCCCTTGGTTTCATATCATCCTTGATGAACTCATTGAGTTGTTCATCCTTCCTGTAGAATTCAACTCCTATTGTGTCCAGCAACACTACAGTTCCATCAGGCATCAACCTGTTCACCAAGTATGGTCCAGGAGATTCAAGACTAAGTCATCCTGCAAAAATCTTCAAACACAATTTTTGAAATATATTCTCATAGTATTCATCGGGTTTCTCAATAAGGATATTATCGTCATCACATTCAGCTGATTCTCCTTCTTGCTCATGATAGATCTCATACTCCTCATCCGATTACCAATACTCTGGTTCCTCATACTCCAAATTTGTGTTGATAAAATTCACAACCTTAACCTTCTCATTCTCAACACAACTCATTATCACACCACATAGGTCCTTAGTCAATTTTCTAATAGGATAGGAGACTCCTTTAACAACGTTTTTAAGCACCACTCTCTTGTTGGGAAAGTCAATCATTGCCCTAACAGTATTCAAGAATGGTCGACCCAAAAGAATGGGCACAACTCCTTTCTTAGCCATCTCAACAACCGTATAATCGGTTGGAACCTTGTAATTTCCCACAATGAGTGTGAAATCGACTAACCTGCCTCTTGGGCTCTTAGAAGTGGCATCACCAAACGAAATGGATGAGGTATGCTCCTGCATAAGCTCGATCCCAAGCTCCCTCATTGTCTCCAACGAGATCACACTAACACTTGCACCGGTATCACACAATGTATCACCAAACTTCAACTTGCCAAGAGAGCAAGGAATGGTGAATTCTCCTTGATCTTCTTGTTTTACAAGCTCCTTGAGATAAGGTATAGGAGGTTGATATTTATCCTCACACATGCTCTCCTTATCCACATCGAGTTCCTTAGCCTTAAGATTCACAACATTGCAAGATTCTCTAGGGTTCTTCTCAACTTTACCCGGTAAAGCTCCTTGTGGTCTCCTCATAGCTTCAGTTATTTGTGCCACTTGTGTATCTAGCTTTTTCAAGTGTATTGAGATGGATTCAAACTTATTGTTCAAATCATTGTACATGCTGTCCACCTTAGTATTGAGATCCCTAGTAGACTTTTCTGCTCGGTTGCAAGCTGTTGAATGAGAGCTTTAATCTCATCATTAGAAGTTCCAGATGAACTAGCTTGCTGTGTCGCCTCTTGTGTGTAAGGCTTGTAAGGTTTTCGCCAATCTCCAGCCCCTAAATTCGACCTTTGGTTGTTCCATCTCTGCCCTGAATTATGCACAAATGGTGTACCCTGAAATGGTGATCCCTGTGGCATTGCCGGAGGTGGTATGACGATATCCTATGGATTCTCGATGTTGGTGCTCATGTATGAGATGTAGTTCTGGTTCTGTCCCCTGTTTTGCCAATTAACATAATCGACCTCTTTCTGATCTTTAGACATATCGGACTCAAATTAAACTTGATCGACTTCCCTAGTGTTATCCAGTTGATGCACTCCTCGGCTATCTCCACGACTTGCCTTGATAAGCATGTCGAGCTTCTCTGAAATCTCATCCATCCTCTGAATCTCCACACTATTGACCTTCTTACTTCGATCATATTGTTGAAAATGGTTCCCTGAACTTGCAGCCAAATTGTCGATGAGGGTAAAGGCTTCATCCCCAGTCTTCGTCATGAGGTATCCATTGCTAGCAGCATTCAAAGAGTTCTTATACTCCCAATCGATTCCTCCACAAAATGTATTGAGCAGCTGCTCATCTGAATAACCATGATGGGGCAATTTCATTGGTACTCTTTGAATCTCTCCAAAGCTTTATGCAAAGATTCACCAGAACGTTGTTGAAACGCTGAAATCTTGCTTCTTAATGTTTTAGTCCTTGACTTAGTATAGAACTGATCCAAGAAGGCTGCTCTAACTTCAGCCCATGTAGTCAATGAACCTGGAGGCAAAGATCAATACCATCTAGAAGCTTTGTCAGAAAGTGAATGGTGAAACAGCTTACACTTCACATAGTCCACAGGGACTCTATTCGAGCTTGTGGTACTGCACATGTCTTCGAAGTTCTCAATGTGATCCATCAGATTGTCTCCAGGGAGACCATTGAAGACATATTGCTTCACTAATCCAATCAGCTGAGCTTTGATCTCATACTCTTGCCCCTGGATAGGTGGAGGTCGAATAGCAGGCTTATTCTGATAGTACGTGTGAGGTGTATCCATATCACCTATTTCTCGGGGTTGAGGCTGTTCTTGCTGCCTCCTGAGCAAAGCAAAATCTCTCTGAAACTGCTCAACCATTTGCTGAACATCCTGGTCTCTCGGAACAGCTGGCTGAGTCTCACGGTCCTGAGGATTCTGCTGGTTTTCCTGATTCATTGCTTTTGTTCTACGATTTTCTCTTTCAACTCTAGCAAGTTTTTTGTTATTCAAACCAAGTAGATTACCTGAACCTTGACTTTTTCGGTGCATAAACCTGAAATAAAAATAAAAACAAAACACAAAACATAACGTTAGTAAAAGAATATAGACTTGAAAGAAAATCTTAATCAAAAGGCAACCAATTGGTTCCCGACAGCGGCGCCAAAAATATGATATGTATCAGGTTTTAACCTAAAACTATCTACTGCAAGTGCATAGCAATGAAGTAGTAGTACTTAGGGATCATATCCACGAAGAACCAAGTATTGCACTATTGATTATCAACTATGTTTCTTAAGCTATACTAATCAGATTTTGAAAGTAAACTAGCAACTTAAACGATGTAAACGATATTATAAATGCACCAGGCATAGGTTATTCATCGGGAAATAGAAATCTAACTAGGAAAACTATTCAGAACAAGATTTAAGCTCAATTCTCGACTTGAACAGAAAGGTATAACAAGCCCACTCTCATAGTACTTGAGACTCTACTCGGCAATCTAAAAGGTCCTAACTCTCGTTGGTTCATAATTTCGAATAAGCATTAAACAAGTAGGTTCAACTATCCACAATCAATTTAAACATCAGCAATAGCGGTTCAGGATTGATTGCTCATCTAATCTAGTTCAGATTCCTAGCAAGCTTTTGGAGAGCTAACAACCTAGGTTCATAGATTAGTTGATCAGGCTACTCTAAGCATTAAGCACAAGAAATAGATGGAGAATACTCTTAATATATTCGATTCTATTTGTCCCCAATCATTGATTCCTAAATCCCTAGAAACCCTAAACCTGATTGGTGAACTACTCAGACATTAATTGAGATAAAAACAAAAGACATGATGAAATTAAACTTGAATTGCATAAAAATATAAAAAACGAGTTTAGAGATTCTTCTCAATGTTGAATTCTCTCTCTCTCTAGCTTACTGAATAACTCTCAAAGTTCTCTCTGAATAATGAACGATATGTAAAAGAAAAAGAAAGTAGAAGTATTTATATGTCCTGAAATCTAGGTGCAAAAAAGGAAAGTTAGGTATTTACTTCAGATGATGTTGATCGATCTATCACTAACTTGTGTGATCGATCTTCCAGCTAAACAGGTCGATCATGCGCTCGAACAATGATCTGGTAAGCAAGCTTGATGGATCGATCAAGGTGTTGATCGATCGATCATAGGATTTATCCGTGAAACTTTAAGTAATGCTCCAAAACTATCCAAACGAGACTCTAATGCCAATAATCCAAATTCCTACATTTTCCACCTGAAAGTGACTCAAAACACAAGACAAAAACTCTAAAAGCAGACATATTAATGAGCTCAAAACCTGTAAAATAAAGGTATATCAATATGCCCACTATGGCTCCAAGACAATTCGCCACGGCAAAAAGCCAAACAACACTTAACGAAAATAGACGGAAGCAAACTCAGCACGACGTCCTTGTCACCACAACATGTGAACTAACATGGCGACGGTTCCATCTCGGCAACCTGCAACAAATTTAATGCTGCAGGGGAGCTCGGCGAGCACGGCTAAGAGCAATGATGTCCTACTCGAGTGTCCCCCACCTACGATTATAGGTCATTATGGTTAATTTGACAGGTCGACCAGGCCATCCAAACCGTTTTGGCTATAAAAGAAGATTATACATGTCGAATTCATCAATCTCTCTTTAGAACTCTTAAGCTTTTGTAATCGTTTTGGCTACCTAAAACTGAGGATCCATATTCACTCTTGTAATTTCTACTCAATTAAAGTCAATATACATTATGCTATTCTCACCTAAAACACTCTTCGAAAATTATTAAGTTATTATATTTATTTAGATGATGTGTCATAATTCTTCAAATAAGTATATTGTACAATACATACTCATAATAAACGAATAAAACTGAAATGATAGATTTTAATATAAACTAAAAATAAAAATAAGAAATAATGATTCAAGTAGTCTACATTTATACGTAAATGACTTAAATAGTCTCTAAAAATTTGGACAAAAAAAAGAGTGTGAGAAAATCACATAAAATTGACTTGTCTACTTATTTACCTTCATGCCACTAAAAAGAACTCTCAAAACAAAAAAAAAATTGCCCAAAACTTTTTCAACTTCTTCTTCCTCTTTTTTTTTCTTCGAAACCGTAACTCCCTTTTTTCTTCTTCTTCTTCTTCCTCCTCTCGACTTTCTTGTTCTTTTTCTTCTTCGTCTTCTTTCGTTGCTTCTTCTTCTCTTCTTTTTCCCTTCTTCTTCTCTTCTTCTTCGTGTTCTTCTTCTTCTTATGTGAATTTTTTTTCTCTGAAATTCGAGTTCTTCTTAGAATTTCTCAACTGGGTCTTCTGCATTGAAGGTAATGTACCATATATTTAGGGATTTCGAACTCTCAATTGCTCGATTTAGAGATTTTGAACTCTAATACTTCGATTTTTTCTAGGGCTTGTGCTAAACTTACATATCGACCGATTCAAAGCACAAATTGGTCAAGGTAAATAATTTATTCAAATTTTGTGGGTTTAGATTTTATGGGTTTAGTCTCGTTTCTTAGTTTGTACTTTGGTAAATTTAGGTTGATTTTGTGGGTTTGCCTTGATTCTTAGTTTGGTAATGTGGTATAGGGTGGTAGATTTTCTGGGTTTTTCTTCGTTACATGTTGGCCAAATTTGTTTGTAACATAGTAGATTCTCGGTTGAGTTTGGTAATTGTAGTTTATAGGGTGGTGGAGCTTGGATTATTTACTTATAGTGTAGTACAATTTGGTAGAGTTATATTATAGTGTGGTAGAGTTTGGTGAATCTAGTTTATTGTTCGATGGAACTTGGTCGACGGTGGTAGACTTGGTAGACTTTGGTAAAGTTTTGTTGTAATGTGGTAGAGTTCGGTAGAGTATATTATTTAACTGTTTTATTGTTTATTTCCACAGCTATGGGAGATAAGGAGAAGTACCCTAACAGGGTGGTTGCAACAGGAGAGCTCAAGTTAATAAACAGAAGCATAAATGTAGAGTTTGGTATATTTATTTTACAATGTGGTAGAGTTTGGTATATTTATTTTACAATGTGGTAGTGTTTGGTAGAGTTAGTTTATAGTGTGGTAGAACTTGGTAAATGTAGTTTATAGTTAGATGGAATTTGGTAGAGTTAGTTTATAGTGTGGTAGACTTAATCTATAGTGTGGTAGACTTAGTTTGTAGTGTTGTAGATTTGGTAGATCTTTTAATAGTATGGTAGACATTGGTAAATTGATCTTATAGTGTGGTAGACTTTGGTAGATTTATTCAATAGTGTGGTAGACTTTAGTAGATTTTTTTTATGGTTGAGTAGACTTTGGATGATTTGTTTTTGAAGTGTTTTATTGTTTCTTTTTCACAGGAACACATCTATGAGGAGAGCAGAAGTACCCTCAGAGGATGGTTTCAACAGAAGACTCTCGACGATAAACAAAACCATTAACTACTATTGCACATTTATGTGTACTTTGATTTAATGTTGGCCGAGTTTGTTTGTAACTTAGCAGAGTTTAGGTGTTGCATTTTCTTGCTTGGCAGAGTTTGATCGATAAAATATAATTTGACTCATCATAACGTACATTACTCACTCATCATAAAGTAAATTTTCACTCACTTCCATAATTTTGCAACCAAGAGAAGTATCCACTAGAAAGAACCAATGGATATGGTCGAATTTCCAACTCCCAAAAACTAAAACGATTTGATCCATAGATCCGAAACCAATCAAAAGAAAATCTCAAAAAATAAGGAATGAGGTCAAGCAACAATAGTGATTTGTGTTTCAGTGGTGTTTGGCTGCATTGAGTGAACGAGAAAGAAGGTAGGTGATGCAATAATTAAGAGATAAAATTGTCATTATACGAACTAGGTTAAATGAGTTATCTCAGCCAAACTATACCAAACTAACATAACTAACTCTACCAAAGTCTATCACACAATGGAAGAGCTGAACCAAACTCTACCATATAACTCTGGCAAACTCTACTACACTACAATTTCTAACTTCACCAAACTCTACCATACTATCAAATAAAACTCTACCACACTGTTTACGAGCTCAACCAAACTCTACCACATAACTCTACCAAACTCTACTACACAACCGTTGCTAACTCCACCAAATTCATTACTCACTCATCATAACGTACATTTTTACTCACTTCCATAATATTACAACCGAGAGAAGTATCCACTAGAAAGAACCCAATGAATATGGTTGAATTTCCAACTCCCACAAACTAAAACGATTTGATCCATAGATCCCAAACCAAGAAAAATAGCTCAAAATATAAGGAATGAGGTCAAGCAAAAATGGTGATTTGTGTTTCAATGGTGTTTGGCTGCATTGAGTGAGCGAGAAAGAAGGTAGGTGATGCAATAGATAAGTGATAAAATCGTCATTCTACAAACTAGATTAAATGAGTCATCTCTGCCAAACTCTACCAAACTAACGTAACTAACTCTACCAAACTCTATCACATGGTGGACAAGCACAACCAAACTCTACCATATAACTCTGGCAAACTCTACTACACTAGCGTTACTAACTCCACCAAACTCTACTACACTATCAAATAAAATTCTACCAAACTCTACCACACAGTGGACGAGCTCAACCAAACTTTACCATATAACTCTGCCAAACTCTACTACACTAGCGTTGCTAACTCCACAAAACTCTACCACACTATCAAATAAACCTCTACCAAATTCTACCCCATAGTAGACGAGGTCAACCAAACTCTACTATAGAACCGTTGCTAACTCCACCAAAGTCATTACTCAGTCATAATAACATACATTTTCACTCTTTTCCATGATTTTACAACCAAGAAAAGTATCCACTAGAAAGAACCAATGAATATTGTTGAATTTCCAACTCCCACAAACTAAACTGATTTGATCAATAGATCCAAAACCAAGAAAAAAAACTCAAAATATAAAGAATGAGGTCAAGCAATAATGGTGATTTGTGTTTCAATGGTGTTTGGCTTCATTGAGTGAGCGAGAAATAAGGTATGTGATGCAATTATTACGTGATAAAATTGTCATTCTACAAACTAGGTTAAATGGGCCATCTTTGCCAAAAACTAACGTAACTAACTCTACTGAGCTCTATCACACGGTGGACAAGCTCAACCAAACTCTACCATATAACTCTGCTAAACTCTATTACAATAGCATTGCTAACTCCACCAAGCTCTACTACACTATCAAATAAAACTCTACCAAACTCTACCATATAACTCTGCCAAACTATACTACACTAGCTTTGCTAACTCCACCAAACTCTACCACACTATCAAATAAAACTCTACCAAACTCTACCACACAGTAGACGAGCTCAACCAAACTCTACCACATAACTTTACCAAACTCTACAACACGATCATTGCTAACTCCACCAAACTCTACTACAATGTGTCCAAAATCTACTAAAATCTACCAAACTGAAAAAGCCTCAAATACTTAGTCCCCATCAAAATGACTTCCTAATTACAAAAAGTTAGTATGATTTTTATGCAATTTAATCTATGGATCAAATCATTCAAACCCTTTCCAACACCTATTGTATGGATCAAATCGTTCAACACCTTTCCAATTTCTTGGTTTTGGATCTATGGATCAAATCTTTTAAACGATTTATCCATAGATCCAAAACCAAGAAAAAGAAGCTCAAAAGATAAGGAATAAGGTAAAGCAACAATGGTGATTTGTGTTTCAATGGTGTTTGGCTGCATCGAGTTAGCGAGAAAGAAGGTAGGTAATGCAATAATTAAGGGATAAAATCATTATTCTACAAACTAGGTTAAATGAGTTATCTTTGCCAAACTTTATCACACTAACATAACTAACTCTACCAAACTTTACCACACTATCAAATAAAACTCTATCAAACTCTATCATACAGTGGATGAGCTCAACCAAACTCTACTACACTAGCGTTGTTAACTCCACCAAACTCTACCACACTATCATGTAAAACTCTACCAAAATCTACCAAACTCTACCACATAGTGGACGAGCTCAACCAAACTCTACCATATAACTCTAACAAATTCAACTACACTAGCGTTGCTAACTCCACCAAACTCCACCAAAATCTACTAAATAGAAAAAACTTCAAATATTTGATGTTTAACAAAATAACTTCCTAATTACAGAAAGTTAGTATGGTTTTTATTCGACAATGCTTTGTGAAGGTGAATTATGGTGTGGTTGAGCTTGGTTGATCTTATGCTGATGTGGCGGCAGATCTACATGATTGACGCGTGCTGACGTGGCATAATTCATTAATGGTATTTTCGTTATTATGTTTTTGTTTATACATCTCAAAAGGGCAAAATAACAATTAAAAAAAGTATTTGAGTGATCGATGATTCCTTTAATGAGAGTGGATGTCTCGAGCAACCTGACACATCAGCATTAATGAAGAATTTTAAAGCTGATTATCAGCTCTGACTCTTGATTTGAAGAACCAATCAAAAATATTAATCAGCTTAACTATCTAAAGGAAGTCACATCATCTTTAGTTGTAAAATTAGGTATTGGGATATTTCGTTATAGGATAGGTTTTTCGTTTGGTTTTCGGTTTAATTTTTACAAATTTCATGTTTTATTTATTTTAAAAATATGCTTTCTACGAGATCAAGTTATAATACAGTATGCTTCGGGATTAAACTTTCAGATTCTAGAAAATAAATTGTATACAGGATTAAATTATATTTTGATTTGGTGTTTGACAAACAAATTTAAGTTTAAAAAAAACTTCAGTGTTTCAAAAAAAAAAAAAAACTTCATTTTAGTTAAAATGTATCTAGATAAATATTTTATTAGAAGGTATGTTCTAATCAGGTTTAGTTAAATTGGTTATAAGTTACACATATGGTTTCGTTTTAGTTTGTTTTGGTAGTTTATGAACTTTCCTTTTATTTATTCGGTTGGTTTTTGATCCAAGTTTTTAGATTTTAGAAATATGTCTTATTAATGACTAAATTCTAATTTTATTTGCTGTGTGTTTAGATA